>JAKSZP010016770.1:0-15336 GCA_022478985.1 Massospora cicadina | reverse complement strand
ATTATCTTGTCTGGTAAGATGAAAGATTTTATCAATGCTTTTGCATAAGCACTAATCATATTAGGGTTCAAACTTTTATTGACAGTAAACGTGAAATAAGTTTAATCCATAAGGCGCTACTTAAAAATTGTTATTAACTTGTTCAAACTTTAAGCAAATTTTCAAAGTTAAATGGAAATTTAGCTTGCATATCAACGAGCACTGGACAGTATGCAACCAGATGGGTGAAAACATGGAGTTTTTAGCAACCTGTGAAATTACATCACTATATGGCCATATTTTGCCTGGTGAACATTGGCATTTAGGATTCAAGCAAATTTAGTTTTATATGTACCAGATTTTAGATTTAAAGGTGGGAGTCTTTAGTGGTATTTGCATAGCTATATGATTGATTTTCCAGGCGTTATGTTCAACTCCATGTTTTCACCCATCTGGTTGCATACTGTCCTGATTTCGTTGAAACATAAATATTTTTGAATCTATTCATCAAGCTTCAATGATGACACAATGTTGGAAATTTTTAGTTTATTTTAATATACTTAATTTTACTTTTTTTTCTATATACTCTTAACTTAGGATTTAGATACCTGAGGAAGCCACTAGCACTTTCTTTCTAATAACATATTAAAAACTTTGCATATTTTCTAACCAACATTTATTGGTCTTTTGTATATCTACTTGTCAAAAAGGTCTAGCCAATTATTTTCCACTATTAGCAAATTTCCATCATTTCCATATTGGCTTAATTTAGTTTCTTTGCCAACTTGGTAGCCAGTGTCCTCTTATGCATGTACTTTTTGTGTTTACATGATCCAGTTTCTACACATGGAGATCAAAAGTTGAAAAAATTGCAATTATCTGCAATGGTTCTTATTGATTTTTGTTGCATCTGTATAGCAGTAGGCATTTTCTATGTCATATATTGGTATCTGATTATTAAATGCTGTATTACCATGTTATATTTTTGCATAGAGCCTTATTTTTACCAGAGTTCTCCTGCACCTCCACTTGCATAGTATTTTATTTTCAGTTAAATATAGTTATATATAATATAAATAAAAAGATAAAGGTATAATGAAATATAAATTAACAAGCAATTACTCATACACATCACTAAATAATTAATAATCAAAATCTACTATTTTGTTATGGTTCTAGCTTTAGACTACAGATTATAATATTTGTTATTATATTTGATTTTAAATTTTTATCAAATTAACTAAATGGCTGAATAATTTTTATCTGTAGAGATTAACATAAGATTTTATATGGCTTAAAATGATAACTTAAAGCTCTCTTTCCACTCAAGTTCACTTTTGAGCAATTTAATTAAGTAAAGCTTAACTTATCACTGCCATCTGGCCACGCCCTTTTATGATATGTCCACAGATCAGCTGCCTGCTGCTCCAATGTGGGGTAGCCGTGCTCCACCACCTAGCATTTTCCACCCTGTGGCCAAACACGTTCACACAGGGTCAAATAGCCCACCATCTTCATTTGGCCATTTTGTCCCCCATAGGATTTAGCGTTCCACCTGGCATGCATCCACCCTTCTTGCCCCATCCCCTTGCCCTCCCTCAATCCACAATCCAATTTTGCCTCCAAGTTGACAACAAGTGTTTATTCCCATATTCCAACAAGGAAATTATTGAATTGGCCACTGCTGCGTTTGTGCCAGCTGGCCTTATCAATTTCCACCCTTTTAAGGGCTATTACAATATTGGATTCCAGATAGAGGAGGCCGCTGCAGCAGTGGCTTCTGCTCCCCTTATTTTTAAAAATAATACAATCCCTACTACCTGAACTAACCTGCCTACAGACACCACAATGGTGGTGTCCTTTGCGTCCCTTCCTTCCCACCTCCCACCCCAAGTTTTTTACAATCAGCTGATGGCAGGGCTTATGGAATATGGCTTTCAGCCCAACCTAATCTTTGCTGTTCCCTCTGGTGCAGAGCGCCTTGCTTCCCCTTGCGCAACTGCTACCCTTATCCCACACCGCCCTGCCATAGCTCACCAAATCCCCCCATGCTTGTATCACAGCAGTGCCTGAGCACTTTTTTTGGGCTTGGGTGTATAATGGTTGCCAAATTTGCCTCAGCTGTTTTGGACTTGACCATTCCAAAATCCTGCCCCCAAACCGCTTCCTCTGATGCAGCTTTGGAGCCACATTCAGCAGGTTCCAAATGGAGCACTTTGCTGCCCCTCCCACCCAACATTCTCATTTGATGGGACAGAGTGAGAAATTGACCCCCACCAAATCAACCTCCCACATTAACCCACCCAAACACTACTCCCACCAATCAGAATCAGGCTTGGACCACTATTTGCTCCCAAGCAACCCATTCACCCACTACCAACCACCCAACTTCTAATGCCACTATTATTATAAACCAGAATCCATGGGACCTATTGGTTAATATTGACAAATCAGGTAAAGTTATTATGAGTGAGCAAACTGGTCAAACTCTTGGCCAGTTCAATTATGGTCAGGCTGAATTTTTCCTCTCTGATTTTGATGATACCCCACCCACCAAACGTTTCACTCCTAAACCCAATGCTGTCCCCTACCAAAGTGACCACCAGCTTGCCTTAGCTGTGGTGGCTTCTCCCCAGTGCCCAAACCTACACAAAGCAGTGGCCAAATCAGTGGATCAATACCAACTATGGCTGCCCACACTCTACTTCCCCCCAATTTCCTTAAATCATCCTGCAGCAATATCTCAAAATTATTTGAAGATGCTGAAGCTGTGGTCATGCATGTTGCTAAACTAGCAGATTTTAACCCATCTGCTAAATTCACCTGCCAGAGTATCTTCAATTTTGCCCATCTCCTCAAAGCCTGCATTCAAGCTAAACTTCATATAGAAAAATTTGTTGAAGCATTCTACCATGCTAACCTTGATGAGGAGGTGGAGAACTCATACTACATTGTCATCCACCCACACTATGCTGATGCCCCAATGCCCTGGCTCTCCACTTTAGTCCATCTCTCCAACCAAAATGACATAGTCATGGTGAACTCATCTGCAGACAAACCGCCTGACCCCCCTCACCCTCGGCCATGGTGAGTTAGCAGTTTTCACTCCCTACCTGGTTTTGGTGTTTTTGTTTTGTCTTCCTGGTCATTCTTAGGGGAGGATACCCCAGTGGTAGAATAGGGACCTCTACCACTGCCTCCCCAAGTTTGATTCCAGTAGAGGAACTTTGGGTAGGGGACAACTATGACTGTGTTGACATTGTGCACCAATGCCCTAAACTGAGATAGCAAATAGCAAAGGTGGTCCATGGAGTTCCTGACCTATCATATACTGCACATGGAGGTTTTCTGGATTTTATCCTCCTTTCCCATTCATTCAATTTCCCCTCAATTGGTGCGATATCATCCCCAGGTTGGCCCACCTTGAATAAACTTAAATTCCTGGTCATTTTTTTCAATCAGGTTATTTTATTTTGTTTTTGAGTTTTGGTACTGTCCATCCCCTGGTTGGTGTACCTCAAATAAATAAAATTAAAATGATAACTTGTTTTTTATAGCAAAAATATAAATTCTTGATTTTGATTTATTCAAGGTATGCTGACCAGGGGATGGACAGTACTGATCACAACACTCAAAATGACAAAACAAACTACTAACCAGGTGGGAAGCAGAAACTGCTTAACCCACTATGGCAGAGGGTGAGGAGGGGTCAGGGGGTTGGTTTTCAGAAAGACCCACCTCAATCAAGGGGTGTTGGTTACAGTACCAGATCAGAGCAGAGAGCCAGGGCGTTGGGGCATCCGCATAGTGGGGGCTGAGGTCAGCGTAGTAGGAGTTTTCCACTTCTGCATCAAGATAATGATGGGAAAGTGTTTCAACAAAAGCTGCAAGGAGAACTTCAGCTTCTTTGCGGGCTTCAGAAAGTTGGGTGAAAAGGGAGATACTGTGGCGGGTAATTTTGGCTGAGGGGTTGAATAAAGCAAGTGTTGCAATATTCATAACAGCGATTTCAGCATCATCAAATAGTTTTGAGATGTCACTGCAGGGAGATTCAGGGAAGTCGGGGGGGAAGAAGATGGTGGGCAGGCCATGCTGGAGCTGAGCCACTGACTGGGCCACCGTGGTGCATAGTTTTGGGCAATGAGGAGAGGCCACCGCAGCTAAGGCGAGCTGGTGGTCACTTTGAAAGGGGGCTGTATTGGGTAGAGGTGCAAAATGGTGAGGGGTAGGGGTTTCATCAAAGTTGGGAAGGAAAAATTCTGCCTGACCATAATTGCCATGGCAGAGAGGTTGACCTGTATGCTTACTAATGAGGACTTTACCTGATTTGTCAGTTTCAGCCAATAGATCCCATGGATTTTGGTTCACTGGAATAGTGGCATTTGAATTTGGGTGGGTGGGATTGGGCAAATGGGCAGCTGCTTGGGTGCAAATGGTGGTCCAAGCATTGCTCTGATTGGCTGGTGTAGATTTAGGTAGGAGAGTGAGGATGGAGGTTTTGGGGGTGAATTCTTGATTTTACAATCTCTAAATTTGGGTTCAATTAGCTATAACATTTGGCTTACCTCAAATAAACAATATACTATAACATTCTCTATTAATCAAATGGAGCTATCTATAATTCTGTGTATTAAGTTGTAGTTAATTAAAAATTAATTTAAGGTCCTGTGGCCCAATGGATAAGGCGTGAGTCTACGGAACTCAAGATTCCAGGTTCGATCCCTGGCAGGATCACTTTAACTTACAATTTATTATAATGTTCATGATTAGACTTCCTTTTTGGCCGCTTCCTATTTTTGTGTTGGTTTAAAACCATTTCACACTACTAACTTCATCTTTTATATTTGCGAATGGCAATCTTTCCTTAAATAAAATTTTGTTAATCATATTAATAAAAAATTAAATTCCTTTAGTCAATAATCTATATATAAAAACAATATTAATCATAGTTTCTTTTAAACTACAAAAGCTAGTATTTTGAAATTTTGCATAGAGGTAGATTCAAAATTTTTAGTTCTGCTAAGAAACTATTTACTTTTAGGATTTTTGAATATATTTAGTATATGCAAAGGCAGTTTAAATCTACTTTAATGGAATTTATTATTATAAAAATGATTCAAATTTGAAAAAGTATAAAAAAATCTAAAAACCAACAAACATACATTTATGAAGATATGTATGTATATGCAGCTTGGATATCAGATAGGAAGTACATAAGGGATACTTTAAATTCAATTTTAGCAACAAAAATTGCAAAAATATATAAATCTATATTATCAAAAAGTATTTGAGATGGGTTGACCTTATGACAGATATAACACACCAAGTTTTTCTAGCCAGTATTAGTTTCAAACCTTTGTCAAACAAAACCTGCATTAGAGTGGAAGCAGGAATTAACCTTCCTGGCTAACCAACACTAAATCTATATATAAATCATATAAAAATTATTTCTCCTATAAAAGATAACTATCTATGTGAAACTTGGTATATACATGCCTCTTGCTTGTTAGGTTCTCAGGTAGGTAAAGGGCTTTTCAATTTGTAACTATAAAACTGTAAGTAAAATTGTAGATCTATAATGATAAAAGCAAGTGTTTGCATGTTTGTGCACAATGCTCAGCCAAAACTATAGCACACAGAGCATTAAAATTTTGAACATAGGTGGATAGGAGAAGGTCTGTGTGCACCTCTAAGCTGAATTTTAAATTTTTATTGTAAAGAAAAAGTTTTATATACAAAAACTAAAGATTATATATGTTTTTATTGGTAATTGTATATTGTTGCAAGGGTGGTTAGCCTGGCAAGTAAAACTGCTTCCACCTTAGTGCAGGTTTCGAGTTCGAAACCTGTACTGGCTAGAAAAATTCTCGGTGTGGCATATTTGTCCCAAGGTCGACCCACCTCGAATTGTTTTGTATATTGTTGCAGCCAAGCATTTTATTTGTTTGGTTCACTAATTTATTGTATATGGCATGCAGTTAGTGATTTTGGGTCAATTAAATAGGTTAATTAGTTTTGGGTGAGTAATTAGTAGTTTTGGCTGATTTATTAGGTTTGATTACTTTCTATACTCATTATTGACCATATACCAATATAAAAACTAATATAATTGAATAGTGGGGTGGAAGGCGAGTCGGTAAGGGCGTACGGCTACCAACCTGAAGGTTGCGGGTTCGATTCCCGCCCTTCGCACATCGATCGGGGTGCCAGCCAAAGGAAGCTATTAGCGATTAGTAGGTCTAATAACACGAAAACCTTACCCATGACGTAGCCAGAAAAATTTGAGTTCCGATCCGGAGGTGGAAAAACTTTCTTCGACGGAGTTGACCCTGTTCAGGCTTCATGTCGTTTCTTTCTTTCAGTAATGCCTGTCCCCTGGTCGGCTTGCCTCGGTTAAATAAAAATATAATTGAATAGTATTATTTGGCAATTTGTGAACCTATAAGCAACGATGGATAAGCAGCCTATAAATAAGCAAAGCTAAGAGTAATTGATAAAAATGCATTTCTTCAATTAACCTTTAAGTTTGACCTTTGAAGGTCCATGCTTCAATAGTAAAGGTTATAGATTTAAAAATCATGGTAAATTAATGCTGGATAATCAGCTACCATCTATATTTAACTAGCTGTTGAATTAATAAACATGGGTGAAGACATTCTATCTGCTAGTATCATATAATTTATAGCCTTATTTGAGGTAAGACAACCTTTGGACAAATACTATCTTATACTTTTTTAGTATGTATAGGATTTAAAACTTGATTACATCTGGTGGTAGTATTTTTTTCTCATTTTGGCTAAGCACCCTTCATTAAATAATTTTTAGATAAGGCAAAGATCAAGATAAAAAATATGCAAATTATATAGTTAATTGTTAGGCAATTCCAGATATGTTTTTCAATTTTATTTGAGGTGGGCCAACCTGGGGATGAAACCGCACCAATTGAGGGGAAATCGAATGAATGGGAAAGGAGGATAAAAGCCAGAAAACCTCCATGTGCAACATGATAGGTCAGGAACTCCATGGACTGCCTTTGCTATTTGCTATCTTGGCTCAGGGCATTGGTGCGCAACGCCAACACAGTCATAATTGTCCCCTACCCTAAGTTCCAGTACCAAAATCAAACTTGGGGGGCAGCAGTAGAGATCCCTATTCTACCACTTGGGTATCCTCCCCACAATTCCAGATATAAATATCTTTATTATTATTTGTTACTAGCATTCAATACCCATACTTTACTAAGGTGTCTATAGAAATTAAGGTGATTTGAAATGATTAGTTTAGATTTTATATTATATAGTAGAATACCCATGTTTTGCTATGGTGTTTATAAATTACCAAGTGATTCTAAATTATTTTAGTTTTTATATTGGTAGATAACTATCTATAAGTTCAGAAACCATTAACCCTATTAAAAATTCCAACCTCTAACAACTTAGCTAAAAATCAATTAAGCCTGCCAAATTATATTAAACCATCAATCACTTACCTGAAACTATTGAGCCTATCAAATCAACCAGAAAATTAAACTACCACTCAGCAAAGCCAATTATTGAAAAAACAAAACAGCTAAAAACTACTAACACCTTATTAAAACCTATGAAAAAATTGAATTAAATGAATATGAAAATATTCAGCCAAATTGCTATATAATTACCATTAGAAATATATGTTCTAGATCTTATATAGAACTGATACTTAAATTTATATGATTATATTAAATAATTACATATTTGCATTCCATTCCCAAACTTTATAGAATACTTGTGCCAAGTTTGGTGATTTTTGGTTATTTGCTTGAGATAATGCATCTATATAAACAATTTAACATACTGATTCTTTTTTAAATAAGTTTTTAGGCTAATTCTTCTTGATACCCAGTTTGACACAGATTTGTTTGTGGGCTTAAAGTTTATCTAATAATTTTAATATTTTTATAATTATAGACAGTTATTGATAAAATTAAGTAATCAAATTATAATGGATCAATATAAAATTACCAACCATTTAGCCATACCCAATTAAACCTAATGAATTAACTAAAAAACTAAACTACTTAGCTAAACCCATTAAAACCAAATCAACCAATTACCAACCACTTTTTAACCAAAACTAAATGTATCAAAACAACCAAAATCACCAACCACTTACCAAAACCACTTAACTTAATAGACCAACCAATCACTAACTTTATTATGACCTTTAAGCTTATTAATCAACCCAAAACCACCAACCACTCACCAAAACTATTTAAACTATTGAATCAACTGAATATCAAACTTCTTGGCTGTAACAATATACCAATTTACATTAAAAACATATAAAATTTTTAACTCTTACACAGAAAACTTTTTATTTTACTATGAAAATTAAAAATCCAGCTTTGAGGTGCACATGGACCCCCTCCCATCCACCTATAGCCAAATTTTTAGAGCTCTACATGCTCTAGTTTTGGCTGGGCATCATACACACACATACACACTTGCTTTTATTAATATAGATAGTGCTTGGTTAATTGATCTTTCTTTTGCTTTGATAACTAGATTGAAGCCAAATTTAGATTTTAATAAAAAATACAAAAAATGACCTCTCAATCAAGCCAAAACTTACTGATGTTGATGCAATTGACACCTGCTGCCCCAGCTTGGGGTGGTGGTGCACTGACATCTGGTATCTTTTGGCTGCCACTGAAGCGCACCCAGGCTGGCTCTGCTAGCCCTCCCAACACTACTGGGCATTATGTCCCTCCTCAGGACTTGGCCCACCACATCACAAGTTCCCAGGCGGTGCTCTGGAGCCCTTTGGTGCTCCCATGGAGAAGTTTGCACTTCAGCCTCTGGGTCAAATATGGGAACCTCTTCCCATATGTGAGCGCGGCCATCATCAAGGTGGCCAGGGAAGTTTTTAAACCTGCTGGCTTTATTGACTTCTGCCCCTTTAAGGGGTACTTTGATCTCATCTTCCATTCAGAAGCTGATGCAGTGGCAGCAACCAATCTTCAAATCATTTTAAAAAATTCCCATTCCCACCATTCAAACCAAGCTCTCAGATAAGGCCACTTTGGTGGTCCAGTTTGCTGGGTTGCTGTAAAAACCGCGGGGTTTTCACTGGTGCACAGGTTTGCTCAACTACTGACTCTGGGAATAAATACAAATTTGCTAATTGTATGAAGACAATTAGCCTAATCAAGTTCTGATAGATGGGTAGCTTTGGCCCTACTCTGGCAATATAAAGGTTCAAGTGACTTCAGCCTCACTATGGCAATATAAGAATTCAAGTGACTTAAACCTCAATCTGGCGTTGACACTTAGAAAGGAAGTACTTCTTCACAACTTCACTTTGAAGTAAACAATCAACATTTGAAAACAATAAAGCATTCACAGTTCTAAGGTGTTTATTATTATTAAAACGAAGGAATATTTATAAGGTAAAATGGTGAAGGACATGTGTTAGGGGTATTTGTGGTAACCACAAGATTCTCAGCACGCCTAGCCAACAAAAAGGGATATTCACGATGGTCTTGGCACGCCTAGCTGACAAAAAGGGATATCCACAATGGTCTCAGCACGCCTAGCTGACAGAAAAGAGATATTCATGATGGTCTCAGCACACCTAGCTGATGAAAAGAGATACTGGTTAGATTTTGGGAAAGATTCCAGCTGATTTCCACAAGAAATAGCATATTTAAATCGCCATTCATATCAGCCCACATATCAGCTATTGAACCTAACAATTTCCCATGAGTAATTACTCATTTTGAGCCAATTTACTCATATCCACATTGTTGGCAACAATCCCCAACAAAAATAGAAATTATAATTCTTATCACGTTCAATCCTCTGTGAATTACAATTAACCATTGATCAGTGATTATCGCTGGAGCAATGACATAATTGATCATTGTCTCAAAGCTTAATCAATAAGTTAAATTTAAATAAATGAACCAATTAATTTAAATTAATTGGAGATTAAATAATTCACAAGCTGGATAATGTGGTCATATAAATTCCCACAATTGCCTTCCCATCTCTCCCCCAAATGCCTCTACCATAAGCTCATGGAGGGTATAGCCAGTTATGGTGCAGATCTCATTTTGCAGTTCGTGTTTCCAAATGGGGAAGAATATATGGCAGAGCCTCATGCCTTTGTGACAATCCACCCATTTCATTGTGATACCCATCTTGCAATTCCCCCCACACTGTGATCAGATCTGCCCCTGATCACCCTTTCTGGGCACACATCAAAAATGGCTACGCCATTTGCCCCTTGTGCTTTGAGCTTGATCACTTAAAGAGCAAGTTCCCTTATAACTTTGTAAGTCTAGATACCCAACCTCTTGGGTTAGATCAGGAAAAGGTCCCTTTTAGGAAGAAGAAGGGACCTAATGCCCCTGTGGAACCCTTGGCTCAACTGAGGGACTTGGGTCATGTAGTTGATGAACGTTGGGTCACTGCATTGGCACCAAAAACCACATCACTGTATCCCATTTGGCTGCTTCTTCTCTGGTTGAAAGGATAAAAGAGGTTAGTAAAGAGATAATACAGGCAGAAGCCTTCAACAGCTCCTCTTCCACTGAGCCTCACTCCACCATCTTTTACGTCCTTGGAAAAGAATAAAATGGGCCTCAAAACTCAGAAAAGGGTTCCTGAGTCAGGAAACCCAGTCTGGGACACAGAAACCAAAATTTGGGTCTTGGAAAGCCAATCTGAGTCAGAAATTTGCCTTCAGGAAATTTTAAAAAATCAGATAAAAATTCATCAGAGTTGACCCTGTCAGAACCCAATTCAGCTGCCCCTTCAATCTGAGTAAATCCGCTTATGTTTGGATTGGTGAGGGTCCCTCCCTGACGGATCAAATGATTACATTGCCAGAGCTTTTGTGACCTTTGTGTAAGCCGGATGATGAAGCCCCAAACCCATGAGTAACCATGAGTACATCAGATGTCTCTGCCCAAGAAAAACGTACCCATGGCCCCCTTTTCCCCATTTCTCACATATAAGGTAACTGCCTCCATAAGGAGCAGTTGTCAGTCCATTTTCACCTTTAAGTCTTAATAAAACTATTCCCACCCAAACCTACTCTGCGAGCTCTGTCACTTTCTTCAAAATACTTTTACTTAACCCAGCAAAGTATGCAGCAATCTGCGTCCTAGGGCTGATGGTCGTTGAGTGGGTACTCCAAGCCACCAATCTGGTGGCTCACCAATTGGTGATTGCAATCTAAGAATTTGCCACAAGCCTATGACAACAATACGCCACTTCAGAAGAGCTTTCAGATCTCCCAAACTCTTCACAATGACCTGTTTCCCATTTGGCACCTGGGGAACCAGCTTTGGGTCCACCTCCCACTCCATGAAATAATTGGAGACTTCAACCTAATCCACCTCACCAATCTGCTGGTGGTTCAGTGCAATTCAGGAAGAGTGAAGCTGTCTCCACTAATTGCAATTCTCTGTTAAGAGGTGAGGACTTGCCATCCACACAACTGTGAGGTGGCAGCTAGGCACCAGACCATCAAGGCCATTCTGCTGAGGGCCAATCCAGCTCAAATCAATTTGGTAAATCAATCCGCCATGCTGGCGATGCAACCAACCTATCTACCCAACTAAAAACCTCTCAATGGATGCAAGATGAGGCCCAAGGCCTCCCAATGGTCGGATCAATTCAATTTTATTTGATTTGATTTGCAAACCCAATCATCATTAAAAAATTTTCAATTTTTGATTTTTATAATTTTTATTATGATGAACCAGTCCAAGATGGTTGGGAAAATAAAGCCAAAGGTCACCAACTGCAAACCCAGGAGGATTGGTCATCCTCCTTGCCTCTCCCACCCTTGGGGGATGCCCCATAAAGACCCGCAGTTGCCCCCATTGCAGCCATTTGGTTTGCTATGGGGCCTTTGGTATGTTTATTAACTTTTAGTTCCCTCACCAAAATAATAGGGGATACCTTCTACAACTGTTCAGAACTGCTATGCCCTTGGCATTCTGGGCTTTCCACTGGGTTGTTACACACCCAGATTGGAATCTCAGTCTTACTCTAATCAGAAGATTCCATGACAGGTTTCTGCCTCTGCCGCTTCCACTGCTCATCCTTCAGGTGTTGGGCCTACGGCCATTTTACCCCACTTTTTTGAATGGGGCTCAATCCTCCCACCCCCAACCTGGATCAATTTGGTGCTGCTTCAAAAGTGGCAGCCAATCAAAATTTTAATTTTTAAAATTCTGTTCAAAATTTGACCAGATTATGGAATCCTGAGTTGATGGCTGAACCAGTTTCAGCTGAGTTGCCATGGTCAACAGCACATGGTCAATTAACTTCTGCAACTTCCCCAAATCCTGTGGCTGGCCCAGTTCTTGCTGAATCCAATCCATTTGAGGCTCTTGAATGGATGATGAGGACAAATGGCCATACCACGTCAAGCCAGATTTTACTTTGGGGAATTTTTTGTTGATCCTCCCAAATCATGGCCACGCCGTTTTTATCCTAAAAACAGTTTTCCTATTTCCAAAAATATCAATAAAATGGCAGTTGAGATTGCAGCTACCCCTTCCAACACCCTACTTTGCCAGCAACTCCATGAGCAATGGAGCCCCTTGTTGAGGGTATTCCCATCCATAATTTTCCCCATGATTTTAAAGAAGATGTGAAGTATGAAATTGAGTTAATGTTTTTAAAGCAAGCTGCACATGCATTGATGTGACAAAAACTTCTCCTTCTAACCCCAATTATCCCTAAACCTGACAGTGCATTAAGTCTATCATTTTTGTGCTGGCTCTCATCACTTTCACTGAGCATCAACTTGCTCAATACGTTGAGGCAATGGACACTGCTTGCCTCATAAACGAAGAAAACCCACAACTATACCCCCTTATGCCCCATGTCGCTGATTCCCCACCCCAATGCTGTCTGCCATGGTCTGCCAGCTAAAGCGGGCACTGGACAAAAGTTTTCTCAAAGCTTCCTCACCTTCTGATATGGCTTCCTAGGCTGTTAGCTGAGGTACTATATCAGGATTTTTTTATATTTCTAATAATCCCTTTGTTTGGCCCATTTGCAAGTAAAGATACGTGGCAGCTCTCCCTTTTGGGTTGGGCACTACTAGTGCTAAAAATATTGCTTGGTAAGCATAGCACATCAGAGTAAATTATAAACTTTGTGTAACCATTGCAATAATTGATTAGATTCATAAATAAAGTTAACTATAGATATGTAGTATTATATTATCCATATATATATATATATATATATATATATATATATATTAAATCTCTTTGATAACTATCAAATTACCTGCTTTACATGAAAAAGTTTTTGATCCAGATACTTTATAAGTTTCCATGCCTTAGACTAACTTAAGGGAGCTTTACCAAATTACCTAAAAATCAAAAAATTACTCTCCAGATTGGTATAGACTAGTATCTATGAGAAGGCTTTACTTGACTTGCAAGGAGTTTAATTACAAAGAAAAACATTTTATCAGATAAGACTTGGACAAAACTAAACAGCATAAGTTTATCATAATGCATAAAATGAAATAGTATCAGAAGGGCTAGTATATAAGATTGATATAATTATTACCATGTGCACACATTAAATACCAGTTTATTTCAAATTATTACTATAAATTTTTTATATTCTCTTCTAATTTATAAGACTTGATATATAGAGCTCAAAGTCCTTAGTAAATAGCATGGGACAATATGTACAAATCAATTACCAAGTGAAAATCCTTGAACACAAGATACTATATCTTACCCAATTAGAAAAGGCAAGCTAAACTTGCATTAAAAACTCTTATACAACAATCTACAAAGATATGAAAATGTATTTTATAGACTTGAATGTTCTTTAAGACAGTCATCTTTTCTATACTTTTTAATAGTTAAGTTCAGTTTGATAGCAACACTATTGTCTTATTTTTTGACTTTTGAGCAAGGCAAACAATTACTTATTCATGATTAGTTGCATCTGTTACTAGCACCTCTTAGGTTTAAACTTTTAGTTCTTAGATTATAACAACTTAACTAGTTCTTTTATATCAAAAAATAATGCAGATTTTATCAATTGGCGTTATCTGTCATGTAAATGGCTGATTAAAAGAAGACTGAGCTTCAAGTATGAATGAGATTAGCACCCAGTGGAGCTCAGAAAGCAGGTACACAGTAGTTTTAATGACTCTGAGGAGGGACGTTCTATAATTCAAGAGAGGAAAGAAAAATTTAGGGACATACAAAGGCCTCCAAGGCAAACCAAATGGCTGCAATAGAGGCAACCGTGGGTTTGCTGGGGCAACCTCAAGGTAAAAGCAATGAGGATGACAACTCCTCTGGAACGTGGACACTGAACTTTGAAAGTGTATCATTATAATCAGGATATTTTGGGACGTTTATGGTCACCAGAGTTCTTCTAATGGGCAGATTCAAGAGATAGTTTATCATTCTAGTACTAAAAAAAAGAGATAGTTTATCATTACTACATATTAAATTAATTCATTTTGTTTTGCAATTGGGTGGCTTTACAATATTTCAGGCTTTCTGACTAGGTTCAAAATGCCATGTAGAGTCAGTGTATAGAAAAGATGTTGGATTGACTTTTTATGACAATGATGAAGTCTAACCCTGGGACGGGTTATCAGTGTATTGTTAAGATATATGGTGAATGGATCACACAAAACCAGAGTTGGGTCCACAAGGCAAAACTGGGTCATGTGGATGCACGCCATATATGATGGATTGGTAATCATTGTCAATGGCATATCTTATTAAAAATCAGCAACTTATAACCATGTGGCCAGATCAACATATCAGAAAGCCCATCAATGTTCATTGGTTCTAAATTGCAAATGGTGCCATACTTTATCAGATCAATGGAAAGAATTTTTGAAAGATGTGGAAGGTGGCTGCCGCAGAAAATCAAGGGGGTATTGGAAGGCTTTATTTCTGTAAGAGTTTATAGAAAAATGAACCAACAACATACCCTAGGAGGTGCTTTTTTTAGTACTAATGGTGCCTAATCCAAAAGGGGGAGCCGCCACGCATTTTTATTCATAAAAGGGCCAAACTAAGGGATTAATATAAATTAAAAAAATCTTTTAATATAGCCCCTAGGTTATCAGCCTAGGAAGACATATAAGATGGCTAGGAGGCTTTGGGGAAACTTTTGTCTGGCGCCCACTTTAGCTGGTGGACCATGGTGGACAGCATTGGGGTGGGAGCATCAGCGACATGGGGCATAAGGATGTATAGTTGGGGTTTTCTTTATTAATGAGGCCAGCAGTGTCCATCGCCTCAACGTATTGAGCAAGTTGATGCTCAGCAAAAATGATGTGAGCTGGCACACAAGTAGATGACTT
>JAKSZP010016769.1:0-15378 GCA_022478985.1 Massospora cicadina | reverse complement strand
GATTAAGGCGAATATATAAGTTATATAATTATTCTTATTATAGAAGTTATTTAGTGAATATTTTATAGCAGATATATTCAATACAGGTAAAAATTTGTACCCTCTTTTACAATATCTTGTATTATGAGTAGTGATAGGTTGGATATTGATAATATTTCACAATTATTAGGACGATTAGAGATTAGCTACCTTTATGTGGTAGATGATCCTCGACTATTATGTTTCCTGTTAAATAACCTAGAATTTATAATAAATAATTAACCTAAATAGGTAAGTCATAAGGCGTAAGATTTCATAACTCAACCTCGTATAATAAAAAAGATAGAAGAATTTAAAATAGAGAGATAACGAAAATAAAAGAAAGGACGAAAAGAAATAGGAAAGGATAGAGAACGAAGGTATAAAAAAGAATATAAAGGATAATACTAAGAATAGATAATAGAAGGGAAATCTACTAATAATAATGTTTAATTGGGATAATAAGTTGAGGTAAGGATTCGATCATGTCGGTACTATCTTTTATCCTTATTGATGGCTTATTGTATTTGAACTTAACAGTCGGGGGAGAATACATGAAAATGAATAAAATACATGGAGAAGAGAATGATAAGATAAAACCTGATAAAAGTTAATAAATTGATAATGTGGCTACTTGTATGTAGAAAAAGAAGGGAGAAAGAAGAGTATATAAAAAGGGGAAGAAGGAATAAGGATACCGCCCAATTTAATTATCTATAATAATTAATTCGCTGTAAGATTGTGCTTAGACTAAAACCAATAATGTTAACCTAAAAACATAAATAACCCTATTTGTACAAAAAGAAGAGTAGAATGATAGACTAAGTGAGAATTATCTAAGACTGTAGATTAGGGGTAAATAACCTAGATATTCCCTATAAATTAGGGGTTTATTACATAGATATTACCTATAAATTAGGGGTTTATTACCTAGATATTTCCTATTTATTTGTTTTCACTAGATATTCCCCTCTTTCTTATTCTGTCGTACTTTTCAATTTTTGGTCTTATATTCCCTATCTTTTCTATCTTTGTTTATAGGCTAGTTTTCTCCTAGTTTAAAGTTCTTGTGGTCACCTTTTACAACCTATTAGTTACTACTTACGAGCTAATTTACGTTAGGGGCAAGTATCCTCTTATAGTTACAAGGGGGATGCTCTAGTACACAAACCCCTTATAAAGTTTTTATGAACATCCCTAGAAGATTGTGACTAGCTAGTTAAACTATGATATCTGCCCACCCTCTATCTGTATTATGTTGTTGTTTCGGTTTATTTACATCTATTTGGTTAAGCTTGCTCTTCTTGAGGTACCCTTCAGTGATTATTTATTCAGTCATATTGGTCTCATTACCCTAATTAGAAAACCATAGACAATTTTATATTCGGCTAACTATTGAGCATTATTTAAAATAGAAGTCAACTATAAGTGTGGTAAAAGAATAAATAATTGTCTTTGGTAATAGTAATAGGACCTACCCTATTTGTTGTAAAATACTTAGTCTCCTCATAAACATTATTGTGATAGACTGATGCGTAATGATTAAATCATATGACTCTAGCCTGGCTCCTAACCTACGATAAATTGTACAAGACCAGAGTTGGGACTAAATGCCAAAACAAGGAAAGGATAAAAAGGGACCCTATTGACTCATAAGCCCCTTATACCTCTGTAACCCTCTCTCATCCTAGGAATTCCTAATCTAAGATATTCCTTACTTGTACTGGCTATCATCTTTAGTTTATCACTCCTTATTGCTCCCTATTTATACCAATGTTTATGCTAGAACCGGCTCCTAGCTAGAGCTATTTATAGGATCTTGGCCCACAAACGTTTATATAAAATAGAAGATGATTTATAGTTATAAATAAAAAGGTTATAATATAAAGGCCAGAAAGATAACTTTTATCATAAACCGTTTATAGTGCGTGTAACAAGAAACAGTAATGGTCTACCATATAGGGGAAGAGTGAGAAGAATAAGATTGACTAGGCTCATGTAAGACTCCAAGATGGAAGAAGGGGGCGAGAAGATAAAGGAAAAGAAGAAAAGGGAAAGGAAAGTAAATAGATAAGAGGGACTATAATAGGGATAAGATCTCTCATATGAGTCACTGGTTAAACTTTATTATATAAATTTATCTATGTTGTGTCAGTAGGGTTCACAGTAATAGGAGGTCTATGAGACCGTTTAGAGGAATCAATAATAGGTAATCATTATACGAGAGTATGTGGATTCTGATTTGTATACGTCTAGTCCATTAGTTTTGTTTATCGGGGGATCTTATTGGATCCCCCTTGGATTGTATAACCTATTTTATTACATGGTAAGAGATTTGCAGAGTTAAACACCTTAAAGAGGGATTAGTCTATTACTATATTCTTATTATATTAGCCTCTATTAGCTACTTAGTTGTCCTACTAGGGGTTTTTTCTAGGTTTGTCCTACCCCTATTTTCCCTCCTTACCCCTACTTTGTCTATCCCTATCTTTCTTTTCACCCTTGTCTTATCCAATCACTCACATTCCCAGAGGGTTAGGTCTTTTTGATATTTAGAGTTATACTCTTGCTCAGCTCTTTATGGTTCTTATCTATGGTACTAGGCCCTATTTCCTTTTATAAAGTTCTTCTTTCTAGCCCTAGTCTTCTGCATTTATTTGTAGAATTATGTTCCCTTTTCATCCGTCTCTACTCTGGCAGTTTATAATCCCAACTACGATTCTACTATCCTTTAATGGATTATGGTTATATTTGAACTATAGTAAAAAGATCCAGTTGGCCCGGGTTCTATTGGTTGGGATAGAGCAGGGGTTAGAGTACAGGGAAAGTAGTTAATGAAAACAATAGAGTTCTGGGGCCTAGTTTAGATAAGCGAATAGGGTAAGAGCTATAGTATAGAATAGTTTGACCCTGCAAAATAGGCAATAACATATCTAGTTTAGAACCTCAATGGATGAGCAATGGATCTGTATCAATGGAGTAAATATCCCCTATCAAATCTCCTACTTCTCGAGTAGTCAATGGAGATAATCAATATTTCCTGGCTTGCCTCATGATAAATAGTACTATAAACTAGTTGGTTAATATCATAATTTATAAGCATGAAAGACAGGTGGGGAGGGATGAAAAGGAGTTTAAGGAAAGAGACTAAAAAAGAAGTGGAGGGAAGAGTAGGAAGAGAAAGAATACCACAGGGACTAAGGGTTGGGATGCCAATGTAAGAAAACAAACCCTTCTTAAAAAAGACTTCCACTTAAATATACAGATAAGAAAGGCCTATAGGGGTATATAAATATTTGATATTATGTCCATTCTAGGGGATTTTCCTAGCCAATTATTTTCAGTCTATCCATTTTCAGGGTTAAGGTCCCATCCTTTACCAAACTTAAGCTTTTACCCAACTATACATATATTATCCAACTTCCCCCCATTCTTTGTCAAGCCTATCCCTATTCTATAGACATACTCTTATTCCCCCTTCCTAAGTCTTTTTCCCTCTTTCTCCATCCTCCTTTTAAGTTTATCCCAAAATCCTCCCCTATTCGATTAGTCCCTCTATTTATTACTATCTTTCCCATTATTCATATTAGTTATATCCTATTAATAGGTTGCCATTATTGTGGATTCTCTCGCCTTGTGGTCTTGTACTAGTGATTTGGTTGAGTTGGGCCCCCTTGGGAGTTATCGTATGGATATTTACTAGAATATCTTCTTGGAGGGTTATTAGTTACAGTATGACTCTTTTAGTAGACCTGTGATGTCGATATTTGTCATGTGCTAATCTTCATCTACCTACATTTTTCTTTATATATTTTTTTGGTCCCTAGAGCCAATCTTCTTATTGTATAGTCACTCTCTTTTTCATCTTAGTCTCCCTTTGTTCTAGCCTACCCCACACATTATCCTTCAGTCCTCTTACCCCTTTATTTTCATTCCCCCAACCCATCCCTTGTCTCTTTTACAGCTTATCTATTTCCTCCCTATAACCTTTGCAAGGTGGCCCAATCTCACCACACGCTTTTTACTCTCTACCTCAGCATCCAATACGTGCTATCCCTCCGTATCTTCTCCCTTTGTCTTCCCCTAAACCCATTCCTCCTTTATCCTCATACCCAATATTTATCAAATATCGTTTATTGTGAATTTATACCTACGAGGACCCCATTTGATTTATGGGGATAGGGGGAGGCTAGGTTATATAGAAAATAGGGATTTGCCTATTGATAGGAACTTAGATTACTCCATCAGAAAGATGTATGTGAATAAACTATAGGTTAGGGAGGGAGGTAATTCACTAAGTCCAAATAAAGGATCGTATCTCGAATGAGATGTAATCTTATAGAATAATGAATACCCAAATGGAGGCTAGATAGGTTAATAATCTGTTACTAGCCTCTAACCGCCAAACTCTTATTATCTACAAATATTTATTCTCTTCTGATACTTCTATTTTACTATTATTCTATAAAAACTTTACCTTATATCTATTAAGGTAAACTATTTATAATTATACAGAAACTGTATCTTACCTATAAGGTTCCAAGAAGACAGTTATTAAAAATGGCTACTATAATTTGATAATACAAACCTTATCATAAATATTCAGTACCATCGAATATGTCACAAGAAGTTAGGGATAGAATAAGGAAAGATCAGAGAATAGAAGGCTTTATAAGGGATTGTAATAGTTGCAATACTCCCTATACTTAACTGGTAAGCATGGGATTTAATCCACGTAATCCCTAGTCTACCCCTTATGATGTATACCTGACAAGAATATAGTACTATAATATCATAGTAAAATAAAAATGAGCTAAAGAATAATTCACCATAGGATAAGGGGGACAAATTAATTATTCAGAAAGAGTTGAGTGTAAAATAACAAAGGGCCAGTGGAGAGACACAGGGAACATAAACTCAGAGGGAAGATTGCGTGGTAACTCCCCAAGGGTAGGTATACAGATAGCAACTAGTATCGGTTTACTCCAATTCGCTACTATATAATATTTTATCGTCATTATACTATCCCAGGATATTCTCTACATAGATTCACGTTATCTAAAAGGTGGCCTATGATGGGGACACTATGACAAAGGAAATATGACACTCGAAAGTAAGGACAAAATATTTTATAAAAGAAACCCAATATCTAAGTGGTTAATAGAAATTACAAGAAGCGGGCTCGGTAGGTTCACCAATCTGATGTCTTAGTTTATCAATAGTACCCTATTCGAATAAGTCCCTAATCAACGATAAAATAGTAGAGGGATAAATCTGCAGAAGATAATAATAAAAAGAGTCTCAACGAATAGTAGGATACAACCTAGTAGGCTAGGAATAAAAAACCAATAAACAAAAAGAATACCAAAAGAATAAACTTATATCTGTAAGGTTTACTAAAATATATACTCCTTTTAATCCCGCGTGGGATTATCAATTAGTCCCCCTTTGTCCTTATATAAACTTTTAGTTAGGATACCTAGCTTGGATAGAGGAATATTTTGATCATACAAGAAAGTTAATAAAACCAAAAACAGAAAACTTAAACGAAAGAAAGAAAAGATAAAAGGAAGAAAGGAATAAGAAAGGGAAGGATTGACAGGAATAAATTTTATAAGCAGTTATATTAATAACTCTTGGTTGGTATGGGTAGTCCTGAATATAAGATGTGGCACAGTTGGTGGTTAGAGGGATAGTCTAGTTATTATCGCTGAGATAAGCCCTGTTATTTATTAACCCCAACGGGGATCCACTTTTACGTTATAGGGAGTAGGGAGGGGAGGACTGCTAGTTATTCTAGAGAAAAGATTAGGGGGAAGGAAGGTAATCGATCGGGATAATTTCAAATAACAATATTGCACCATGGTAAAGTGGAGGATAGTTAATGTAATTGGAGGTTATCGCTCAGGTGAAATAGGATTGTGGGTGGGTAATAGGGATGAGAAAGGATAGGGGTTTGGATATAAAAATTTATAATAGAGTAGAGCTTGACAACGAGAATATCTCGTAGGAGTTTGCGTCAACGTAAATTGAACTTACACCTTATAATAAGGGTATGAGTGGTTCTATAACTAAAATGTTGGATATGATAGTAGAAAGAAGAGTAAAGGTGAAGAGAACCCAAGGGAGGGTGACAACCCAAAGTGGGTCCCAGTCAACCCTATACAGATTATAGAAAGATTATTTAAATTTTAACTATATATCAAATATATTAAACGGGTTTTACCATATTTGTATTCTATTCTTCCTCTCCCACATTCGGTTACTTTTCGTCTATTTGGTTATCTGTTACCCTTAGGAGACTATTCTCCCCCATTAACCTTCTTTATAAAATAGTTTCTCCCATTCCTTATCCATTTACTTCCCGCCCAGCGATCCCTTGGCTTGGGTGTTGTCCCCTAGATTATTTGGCTAATTTCGTTGTCTGAATATTAGACAAAATAGTTGGTATGCCATAGATGAAACCCTTATGTGGGTAGACACTAGTTACAAATTCTTCCTAGAGATACAATTCTTGGTAGATGATTTCTTTTCGGAATTTCAGGACTATCCCTATTAACTATTGGCGATCCTTCTTCTATATTCTTTACATTTTATCTTAGCCTCCCTCCAACTTTCGTCCTGGTTTCAATTCCCTACTTTCTTTTTATTTATGGTAGGGTCTTCTATTTTATGCCCCTTATCCACTTTTTATCCCCCTCACCCTCTCTCCCCCCTTTGCATCTTCTATCTCCCATGACTTCTTTCATCTGTTAATACCCATAAATTAGTCTCTAATAAGAGTTTCCTAATAATTTATTAAGCTCTATAAGATAGGTGTTATCCTTTATTATATAATTTTTAGGTATCTTTAAACCTCTACCCTCTAAATAAGTTAATAATCATTATAATAACTGTGACTAACACATATGTTAATATGGATAAACCTACTCAACCAATGATTCCACAATCTTAGAGGATTTGTGAGAATTCTACCAACTCTTGACCGGGTAAATCAGGGATTTAGAGCGGGGGATAAAATAAAAGAATAGAGCAAGGATAGGGTACAAGAAAATAAACAAGACAACCATAGGGACAAAGAAGGGTAAGAAACAAGAAAACAATAAAAGAGTAAGGAGGGGATCGACAAACCCAAAAAACAATGATAAACAGGCACAAGAGACATAATAGGACAAAACAAGACTAAAACTAAGGAAGACTAGAATGCATAACTAAATTTATAAGGATAACTAAGGGAAAGTCAACTTTAACCCCACAGTATCCTCATAATCAACGAGAACCATAAACAAGGGACAGGGGAAAACTGATAAAAGAATAAATAGCCAATAGAACTAAACCAAAAGGACCATAATATAACATAAAAACTCATAAAACCCCCATAAAGAAAAAATAGAGGAGAAGAAGAGACCAAAAAGGAATGCAAGGATCAGAAGGACAAAGGGGACAATAGTCCCTAAAACAAAGAGGGAAAAGACTAAGGAAGACAAAGGGATCAGCCCCTAGGAATCATAAAAAGGGAATAACCAGACAGGGTATAGACATAATAGAGGGAATAGATAATAAGAATGAGTAGACAATAAGTTTAATGAATAAAGAATAATAGAAAAGGAGACAAGTGGGCAAAAAAGAACAAAGGCTTGAATGATAAATAACAAAACACAACTTAGATTCAGATAGTAACTAATTAATCAGATAATTTTTAGATTAGGAGAAACAAGAAGACAAATAAGATTGAAGATACAACCTAGAAATACAAGTATACTCCTCTTATATTTTGGTTTATCCATTTATCTTTTAGATTATTTATTTATTTTTAAAGTATTCAGTATAGAAGAAATATTCCTTACAAATTAAATCGAGTTTAATGATCTATTTTTAAATTATAGTCTTCTTAGTCTTTATATTGTTTTATTATTACAATCTCTTCTTTTTACATCTTTTTTTCATCTTATTTAGATAGTTATTACTATTTTATGTTTAGTCTTACAGAGGGGTTTTATATTGTATCCTCTAAAATTATTTTTATCCCCTAGTATCTTTTTATATATATAATTAAATTATCTTTTAATTAGACTTGTAGATATTCGGGGGTCAAGATCATATTTGATTTTATCTACGACTTATGATTTTTAAATTTGATGGCCAGCACTATTTTATCTTTCCATTTTTATAACTTAAATTGATTATTATTATTTCCTTTCTCCACCCTTATAGGGTTTATCTATTTCACCACTCGTGGTTGATTATCCTATTACTATTAAGGTCTAAATCCATTTCTATCTTATTATCCGATTCATGTTCTAATCTTTGAAATACATAGAATAAGATTATACGAATAATCATGTAAATTAGACTATTCAGATTAGTAATAAAAAGAGGGTGGAGACAAAGGGGATCTGTAGGGAAGTTAAGATAAAAGCCATATATGCATAATAAAGTATAGATAATCCTTTAATTAACATTATATAAGTGAGGCTTGTTTATATTTTATCCCCTATTATTTTTTATATAAATGGTTTGTTATAAGTTAATATTTGTATTATATTAATTTTTTTATATTAAATCCCTAATCCCACCACTTATTCCTGCACTTAGCATAAATTTGTATTAGCCCAATAGTTATAAAGTGTCACTTTAATTAGCTAAAAGATGTATATAGAGCTAGTCTCTAAACTGGCGAGTCTTCTTTTGTACCTAGCCCCCACTGGCAAATTAAATCCAAGAGAGGGAACCTCTCGTAGAAATAGAAAGGGAAATAGGGTACAATTATGGTGAACATAACTTTAATTTGGTAAAACTCAAGGGGCTTATAGTGCAACCATGAGAAAGAAGCCAAGGAAGAAGAATTTAGCAGTGCCTCTACTATTTGTATTGACTTGGGCCTATATCGATAATATTGCAGATGAAAAGTTTCGAAAAGAGAAAGGTCAAGAGGGTAGGGGGTAAAGGAGGTATCAGAGAAAAATGGAGTGAGACAGGATAAAACGTAGAAAGAAAAAAGAGGTGTGTAGTAGGAGAGCTCACATCTATGTTTGCGTATATGGTCCTATAATAAGGATCTCATAGTAGCCCACAACACTCATCACAGTGGGTCTCTGGATAAGGTAACGATCAGAAATTTGGGTAGTGACTAAGATTAGCAAAGAGATAAAGAAGAGGGGGAAGGTAAGATAATAGAGAAGGGATAAGGATGGCAAATAAAAGAATCATAAGGCTGCCCTTAATAAAATAGAGCCTCTAGAATTTGCATACCCTTGGAGTCAATTGGTAACCCTCTATAGGTGTGATGGTAATGTCTCAAGAAGGGGACGATAGGGGAATTTAGGGAAGGGGAGGAAAGAGCCAAGGGGATGAAAAAGAATGGGAAGGGGGATAATAGGAAGATAGAAAACCTACACAAAGAGTAGGATAGGGAGGATAAAAAAGGGATGGGATGGAGAAAGACTAGGGAGAAGGGGAATAGGGTATAATAAGAGGGCTTGTGAAAGTGTTCTACTCCTTACCCTTCGTTTTAGTATCTATTGAATCGACATCATTATATAAACATTTATAGGACACCTGGTTAAATTGTAGTGGTTGGATTATTTATCATGTAACCTATTGTGGAATCCCTATATTTCTCTTTTTGATAAACAGAATCGAGTCATTTATATATTCGTAAATGGACTAGGATAAATCGGGGATAGAGAAATGGAAGTGTAGAAAATAATGGATAACAGGGAACGAGGGTATGTGGATGGATTGTATATAAGAAGTAGGGCTGGGGAATCGACTCATAATGTCGATAACATAGGGATATATAGGGAATAATAGTACACGATTGTTGAATAAGTATCGGTCCTAGACTCAGTCTAGATTCTTATGATGGTTAGATAAAGTTGGACCCATAGACTTATAAACCTAATGACCCGTTGCTTCAAGAAGTCATAATCTACCCTCTCTTTCCTAGGCATATAACTTGAATCAGACCATTTCATCTATGATAAGAGGGACTACTGGATAATAGGTCGATATTACAATTATGATACTGGCTAAAAGGTCCTCTTTTAATGTGGAATAAATTTATAGTCTTTATCATCGGCCATTCGTTGGAATCTCTTTTTCCTCCCATGGGTAAATGGTTGAATAGAGAACGATGGAGGCCTTGATAAATAGTTACCTTGGAGTGAATGGATAAAGTTTTGTTATACGTCTTCTACCCTTTTTGTTCTCTTGCTCTTTCTCCTTTTATCCTTGAGATGTATTCTAAACTTTCCTTACCCTTTTATCTAGTTTATGGTTCCCCTATTTAGTTGCAATCCATGGTTTTGATGCTTTATTAGTACTCCCTTAGGCTGGGTATTGGATAAGTTTTGTTATACTTGGCATTATCGACTGGTGTCTCGATTCAGATTTCTACCCCTTTTTGATATTATTGATTTAATATTATTGTTAACTCTTATTCTACTTCCCCTAGTATATTTTATAGCTTCCATACATTTATGGTTGGTATACATAGTGTAGCCTTTGAACTATAGAATATGCTCAATTGTGGCTTATTATATTTCTTAATGAATATGATCCCCTATCCTTATTCCACCTCCCTATAATCGATACTTATAGGTATCGACATTGTAAAAACTTTACCATAAAATAGGTATGATGCACAAGTTATAGGGAACTAGTTTGTAAGGATAATATAGCCAATTGTTGATATAACTGGTATTTCTCTTCGTAATGATCCTAGCCTTTCTCCTATAGCTTGTCTCCTGGTGGGATAAATAATCGAGTAGATTACTCGCCAGAGGAAGTCATTGGGGACGGCTGGAAAATAGTCTAAATACTCCAGGTATAAAAGAGTCGGGAAAAGAATAGGTAAAATAAAGATTTGGCATATAATCGATAAATAGAAAGGGATTAGTGTAATCAAATAAGATAATAGAAGGAATGGAAACTAGAAGATAGGGATTTGATAATCGTAAGATGTCCCAAGATAAACCAGATAACTAAGTATCCTATATGAGAGGAAGGTGATCTACAGGTTTGGTAAGAAACTTAGGATTCACAAATCTCGAAAGGGTCTATATGAATACCTATTCAACACTACTAAATATGGATTGGAATAATTTATTAGAAAGGTATAATATAATAGAAAAAGAATAATTTATAGAATCGACAAACATAAAGGTCGGTATATTGGGATAATTATAGGGGTGGGGATAGGGGTAAATAAATTAGTAGTTTACTATTTAAATAGTTGAGAGATTGAGGGTAAATGGATGATAAGGGTTGGTGGGTAATATAATCGAGAAAATGGGGGATGGTTATATAAGCGTATCAAGGAATGACTATATACTAAAAGAAAAAGGGGGAGAGATAGGTGAGACCTAATCGATAATTGAATAGAGACTAGAAAAAAGAAGAAGGATAAAGAATCAAGGAAAGGGAGGGACAATGAATAGAAAGAACAAAGAGAAAGGTCGATAGAAGATTGGAATACCAAATATATAGACAATTCGTGGCTTAGTTTTTGGTTTACTATTCTTATATTGCTAGATTTAGTCACAGGTAGACCCACTACATTCATCTAGTCACCAGACTTATTCACTTATACACGTATTTTGATGGCTGCTAAGCTTCCCCTCTATATTCTTCCTCCACATATTATTATCTCAATCCGTGTTGTCCCTTGCCTCCCTCCCCTATTCCCCCTACTTTCTTTTCTAATTGGCTAGTGGCTATAAACCTTGACGATCCCAAATCTCACCTTCGGTTCAAGGTCTCGTTTCATCAAGTGCATTGGGTTCACTTGTGGCTTACTTGATATTTACCTTGATAAATTATTGTCATAGGGCGGATTAGATCTAGTGGATTGATAGAATACATATTTGATTTATTGATCGATTGGTTTTCAATAGTCAACAAAGATTATTAGAAATCTATGGTAAATTCTTGATTTAAAGTTATCGTCCCCATCTTTCAGCATATATGGTATAGAGGATCGATACCTATAATAAACAATATTACTATAAGAATTTAAAGAAGTATAAATTTGGTCAATCTATAAGTAATACATCGTATAAAGAATTGTAAATAGAACTATATGGCAAGAACAAGTGGATTGAAAGCTCTGTAGAGCTATATTGAAAAATTAAGTACCATACCTGGGAATTCAATGGATAAAGATTAGAGATGGTATTCATAAGACCTTTGTGGTATTTGAATAGGTGTAATGGTTATATAAATTTGGTAACCTATTGGCTCATTAGTTAATTGATTTGATAAGACAAGGGAACATTGACGGGGCGTATAAGGTCAAGGGAGTCACTAATTAGAACAATAAGAAATCAGGGGTAGACGACCTAAACGTATAAAAAGAGTTTAGGGAATGGTGGGATGAGGGATGGAACCCAAGGGAATGGGAATAGAAAGCGAAGGGAATGGGAATAGAAACCCAAGGGAATGGGAATAGAAACCCAAGGGAATGGGAATAGAACCCAAGGGAATCTCCAAGGGAATCCCTTTAATATAATTTGGTAAAGATTTGGACTAAAAGAAGGTTTTTGAACAAAGCAACAATCCAACCTAGGAGACCCCTGGATCCTACTATGTATAAAGACCCCATGGCAATACAAACCCAGGTTACTCCAATATGGGATTTGGTAAAGTGGTATTAGTTTAATAAAGTGGGATTTATTTATGAAACTGGTATTCTCTTTATAAATTGGGCTTTATACCTATCAATATGCCTAGATGATCGTTTTATCCAGCTATTTCGCAAGGTTTATACTCTCAATTCTATACAATAGGCCAAACCTTTTGAATCCACCTATTCTTTGAATAGGCCAATTGTTTTGATACTATTGAATACGCCCATTATTTTCTATTGAATAGGCCAATTGTTTTGATACTATTGAATTCCCCTCATTCTTTACTACCTTTTTCATATGCATTTGCTTTATTCAAATTCTTCTAAAAACTTTTACACAAGGAGTTTAGAGATTTTCTAAAAGGCTGGTATAAGAGAAACTAGTGAAAGTGTAAGAGAATAGATCTCCTAATACTATAATCATATTGGTTCGTTACAGCGATTTAGGTAGTAAAACCTTATCCATTGTCTTACAAATTCTGATAATAAATTCTAAACAAGGCCAAGTTAGTATTATCCCTTGACCTATTAGTACTATGCTTTATTTTTAATCTCTATATAATCGACATCTATTCACTGGATGGCCGTTATAAATATATATCTATTCACAGGATGGCCGTTATAAATATAAATCTATTCACTGGATGGCGGTTAATCAACACTTTAATACGAAACTAGAAGGCCAGATCAACAAAGGCCAAGTAGAGGACGACGTGTAAGAGGAATACAAAGACAATGCTTCCAGATAGAAGGGATAATAGGGGAATGGTAATAAACTTTATAAAATATTCCTCCCGTAGGGGATTATTACCTATTACAAACCAGGCCTGTTATGCTCATTATACCGTCCCCGAACTATTTTGAATAGTCATCCACCGCTACTCTATTTCTCGTCCCCCCTTTTTTTTGTGGCCCTTGTCTAATCCCATCCCCTCCCTCTTTCTTCTTGATCGATACTCTTTTATCTATTCAAGTTTATACAAATACAGACTATCGTTATATTGGTATTAGATGCCAATCACCCTATATTCAAATAGGCCAATAACTTTATGACTAGTTATTTAGTAACCTAATCGGTTGCATTATACAATTGTTGGCTAAGGGCCAGATTTTATGTTAAACACTTTGGTATTATTTTTATTAAACTTTTTCTAATATGTGAGCATTCTTCCACCTTGTACTGTTAGAATCGTCTAAACTCACTCTAATAGGTTATCATTCTAGTCGTTAATTATATTTAACCGTTTTTTATTTAAAAACTTTAGGGTAGGAACAAAAGCGAAAAAAGATAAACGGGGGACAAGTGACCAATAACTTGTAAGTATAGGCTTAGCAGTTAACTGATGATAATAAGGTAAAAATGGATCCACATTCCAACTAATGTTTAATTAACCTATACTTTGGAGGAGATATTTGTGAGTTTGTCTATAAATAAGGAGGAAGACAATCATAGGAATAGAGTGAATACTTTAAGGATGTATCATAAAAGGATCGTGTATCATAAAGATGACAATAAAAAATGAGGGATCATAGTAAGAAAAAAGGAGGCGTAAGGGAATAGAGTGAAACCAATCGACTGGGTAGAGGACGATAAATCAGCAAAGGATAAAAAAGGGTTAACAAATCTTATAAAGTATGAAGTAGAATGGGTAATGGGGGGAATAAAAAAGGAGTAATGGTGACTAAAAGAAAACAAGGTAAGGGATGAAAGTAGAATGGGGAATAAATCACTCCATCGGTAACTATACTAGAGTGAGGAAGGTCATAATAAAAGGGGTTTGGTTAATAGTTTAGTTTAAATATCGACAAACTGAGGACTAAAGTTAAAAGAGCTGAGCTGTGAAAGACTAGCTAATGACAATGATGTAAGGGGAAAAGGTTGTGATTGGGGGAAAAAGTATTAGAAAAGGAAAGAAGGACAAATGGGGGAGATTTGAGAAAGACTAAATGGACGAAGGAGAAAAAGAGTAGTATAGAAAAGAGGAGGGGATAGGGAAACAGGATGAAAAAAAAAAGAGGAAGGGGTAGGAAGGGATGAAAAGGATCAAAGAAAACAATGAAACTAAATGGTTAGATGTTCAAACCTTCTGTTTCCTTCAGTTCGCCTGTATGAGAAAAAAAGAAGAAAGCAGAGGAATCATGTGAATAGTTTGCGATAGAATGCAGAAAAATCTGCAAAGGGTGTAAAGATGGCAATAATAAAAAGGAGGACCGAAATGGGAGGGGGCTGGATAAAAGACTCAGGGAATGAGGGAATGGGGAAGTGGGGTATCAAAGGGATAGAAAGGGTAAGAAAAGGAGAACGAAGGACGATAGATGGCTAAGGGAAAGGATCTAGGGAGGAAGAGTGTTTAAGAAAGATTAGGGAAGAACCCACAGGGTATAAAAGGGACATAAAACGACCCCATAGGAGGCCACCAATAGATATAAAGATTTGGGGGGAAAGCCAAATAAAGAGACGAAAACTAGGGTATTGTATAGTTCAAAGGTTGCTATAATTAAAAGGCCCCTAATAAATAAGTTTAGATATTATAATTATAACGATTGACAAAACATAGATTATTATAATTACTATAAATTATTCATATCAGTTATCTTCCTATAGATGGTCCGCAGATCTATTCTTATTTTTCTAATTAATCTCTATTTATATATATAATATAAAGACTTAGGGAATATATGTTTATTAAAGGATCTAATTTATTAAAGAGTTAGTAGTATTCAGAGGTAGA
>JAKSZP010016768.1:0-15401 GCA_022478985.1 Massospora cicadina | reverse complement strand
TTTCCACAAGCTGCACCAGTCCCATCTCTGCATCATTACCAAAAGATGAACAGGTCCACCTGTACAAACCCAGGATGAATTCCCAATGGCATCTTTCTATTCAACCTGTAACAACCCCAGGACGGGTCTCAGTGACTCCTTACTCAACCTGTATTGACCCAGACGGGTTCCCAATGGCACCTTGCCACTAAACTTGTACCAACCCCAGGACAGGTTTCAACATCTTATTAATAGGGACTATTCCAGCAAATATAGTTTCAGCCTGTCCTGATCCTAACAAACTCAGGATTTGTGCCCATCACTGTCTTTTCCTTCTTCCACACTTGGTAGGTGGGAATATTGTTAGATGTATCAACATATGAATAAAAAAAATCAAATTTTTTAAATATTTTTTAGTTTTTAAATTTTTATACATCATTTATGTTTTATCTTTTTTATCAACTCTTTTTTCATATATATCATTATTATTTTTCCCCTTAAGTCCAATTTTTTAAGTATTTCATGTGGACTCTATTGACTATGTGACCATCTTCAATTTTCTTTATTTGTATAGGCATCATTCGCCAACTTGGCAATAATTTTGAATGGTCTCATCCATAGGGCGTCCAACTTATTTTTCCTCTTAAAACCATGGGTACCACAACAGGCTACCCTTTTGCCCACATGGTATTCTTTCAATGTAGGTATCTGGTCATCCATTTTCTTTGCATTGATTCTTCTTTTTCATTGTCATTTAAAATGCCCAAGATTGTAATTCAATCAGGCTATTAGCCAGTTAGGATAGATATTGTTTGGCAATCATCTCCAAATATGGCTCCATTGCAGAATACAATATTGTTGGCAATGCGTTTTTCCACCCATATAAAAGTTTGAACGGCGATTTCTCTATCACTGAGTGATAACTGATATTATAAGCAAATGTGACCAAGCTCAGATATGCTTCCCAAGCGTAAGTTTTCCCTGAGACCAATTTTGTAATGTTGAGGCTAGAGTTGCATTAACTCTTTCCACCATTATGTTCAATTCTGGATGATAGGGGACAAATACAACATCTAATATACCCATAAAATTCACTTAGCCTGGGAATCACATATGAAGTAAAATTGGTCCCAATGTCACTGAGAATAACTTGGGGTATCCATGTTAATAGATCAGTTGGTCCAGTATAAACTTCGACATACTCATTGCATCCACTCTACTGATGGCTTTTGTTATGACCCATCGGGTTAGATGATCTATTGTAACAATTATATACTTCACATCTCCAGTGCTGACACTCAATGGTCCTATAACGTCTATGGACACCATGTGCCACATAAAACCAGGGCGTACTAGCTGTTACCTCATGACATTCTTAATTGCGGCTTGTGAAGTTGACACTCCACACAATAGGCTAGGTAATCCACAGCATCATAGTTGATTGATTCCCAGTAATAATAATGGCGAATATGATCCACTGTCTCCTTTAGGCCACCATGGCCAACGACCTTATGAGCGGCTTGAATGATTTCCACTTGTTCTGATGATGAAGGAAATAAAACTTGTTTTCCTTTGATTACTTTGTAGAATTGATTGTTCTTAAATTTGGTATTTTTCATTACCTTTCATAGCACGTTCCAAATTTCTATGGGCTCATCCCCAAGATCTTATTTGATCATCTGCTGAAGTAGTGCATTATCCTGATGATAGTTTGTTTGCCCAACTGGCAATTGAAAAAATCCATTGGCATTCTGATGCACCGCTCCAGCCCTGTGAATAATTTTGAAGTTGTATGCTTGCAGCTTTAAAGCCCAGAGTGCCAACCAGCCCTCTGGTTCCTTCAGATTATGAAGTTAGCGCAGGGACAAGTGGTCAGTTATGACTTTAAAGTGCTCCCCATGTATGTAGACTCAAAATTGTTTATAGGCATGGATTATCACCAGGAATTCTTTCTCTGTTACATTATAGTTTCTTTCAGCTAGAAACAGGGTTCTTCTCATATAGGCTATTTGATGTTCATCCCCGCTGTCATCTAATTGACTCAAAATGGCCCCAATCGCCATTAACAAGGCATCTTCTTGGATTATAAATTCCTAATTAAAATTTGGGTAACTCAACACTGGGCTACTTATGAGATATTTTAAGGGCTTATTGGATGACTTCTGGGCCTCATCATTTCACAAGAATTCCTTTTTTGGATCCTTGAGTAGGTGGAATTAAGCTTGGCAATTCCAGCAAAGTCTTTGATGAATTGACAAAAGTATTCAACCATCCCAAAAAGACTTAAATGTCTCAAACACTTTTTTGGATCAGCATCCATTTTATAGCTTCTATTTTCATGGGTTGCGGTTGTAATCCATTAAAGTTTATGACAAACCCTAAGTATTCGAGCTCTTTTTTTAAAAATGAAGTTTTCTTAGCTTAATTTTTAATATTCGCCATTTTAAACTGCTTAAAAACTTCCTAAAATATGCTCCAAGTGATCTGTGAAGGTCTTGCTAAAGACTTTAATATCGTCTAATTATACTAACATTAAGGATAACTTCAAGTCGCTGAGTATTGAATCCATAGCATGCTGAAAAGTTGCCAGCGCTTTGCTTAAACCTTGGGGCATTCTGGTTGGCTGATATAGTCCTTACGCAGTAATTATTGTACTTTTTTCCTGATCTTCTTTGGGCAAATTGATTTGTCAATATCCTGAGATCAGGTCCATAATCAAAAAGTATTTTGCCTCCCCCAGGCGATCAAGCATATCATCATTTTGAGGAAGCAGATAGGAGCTTTTTTTAGTGATCTTGTTTAGTTGGCAATAGTTAATTACTACTTGATTTGATCCACCCTTCTTTTTTACCAAAAGGATCATACTCACTTATGGGCTCAATGACAGAAAGAGTAACCCATGGTCCAAAAACTTGCTAATTTCATTGCTGACTTCTTCTTCCACCACTCTTGACCTTCAAACAGGTCTCATTCTTATAGGTGGATATTCCCAGTATTACCTTTGTGGAGTATGTTTTTTGCACATCACAAGTCATGATTGTTCTGAGCGAATATCACCCAATATTATTTGAATAATTGGAGCACATCCTCTTGCTGATTCTCAGTCAGATCAGCTACCTGCTCATAATCCACCAATACATTGACACTTTTGGCAGTTTCTGCTAGAAATCCCATACTAGAAAATGATCCTAATTCATGAAAGTCACTAAGTTCCGCTCTTGGGAGCAAGTGTAGAAACTCAAGGATCTGATTCTTTCTATTTTCATCGGCTTCCCTCCCAGATTGGCTAAGAATACTAATATTTCTCTGTGACCAGTCATTAAGAACCCTGGCGTCACCACAGTTTGATCCTCAATTTTTCCCATGGATTGAAAATTTCCCCATATAGCTGTTCTGGGAGTTCCATTGTTAACCTGGTGTTAACTATGATTTGGGCTCCTGGTGGAATAGTGTTCATTGTGTTAATCATTAAAGGTATTCCACAATTCTCCATAATTTCCATCAGCATTGCTTTCCATTTTCATGCAACCAATTTATAGCAAATGGCATAATACCATCATTATAGATTAAATTGACAAAATTATTCCTCTTCGTCAGCGGAATTTCTCCCTCCTGCTGATACACCAAAGGCAATGTCTGCCCCAATATCATCAGAGTGTTTTCTTCAAAATCACATTTCACCCCATACTTCCTCAGGAACTTCGCCCCAATAAGTATATTATAATTTGGATTGGTCAGCACTATGGCGGGAGCTGACATCACCAGTGATCCACACTGAAGTGGTAGCGCACTGTAGGCTCCACATGAGATGGTGATGTCTGTCTGGCTGTTCTATACTCTTTTTTATGCTCCAAATCCAGCGAGATCTTCATGAATTTCACTAATTTGGTGGAAATGATGTTGATCGGCGCTCCAGTATCAATTATTGACTGCACTCTTATCCTATTGACTAGAATATCAACATAGGTACACTATGAGTACTGCAATAAGTGCATACTAAATGGATAGCAGCCTTATATGTCAAGTTAAGTGTGAATTATTTGAGCAGATAAATTAGGGAATAACTCCTTGATTGCGCTGATAGGTAAGTAAATGCTCACCTCATCCAACTTCTTTTTACTAAGTATGCAGGGATCTTAAAAATCTGATTTTCTCCGCTAAAGTTATGTGTAAGGTTGAGCAACAAAATTAATGATTTCAGGGTCAATCCTTCTCTTTGGCTCAAGTTATCACGTTAACATCCATGTTGACCACCTGATGGAGTGGTTCAGAAAAGTCATCATCCACAAATAGGTCATAGATATCAATTTCATTATTCATTATATCAGGCAGGACAGGTTTATCAGCAGTACTAGAACGTCTCTGGTCTATACTGCTGGTCCTTTTCCCAGATCTGAATCACTTTCTTTGGTCTGAACGAAATTGATTCGATCTTTCAGGTTTTTATCCTGACACTGGGCAATTACATGGCCAGGTTTCCCACATTGGAAACAGTGGATTAACAATTTTCCACTCGTCTTTGAGCTTTGGGTTTACTTACCATCACAATTTGACTCTCCAATTCTTTGATGATTCAGAAAATTTGACAATATTTTAAGCCTTCGTTTGAATTACTTTAAAAGTGTGATTGGAAGCAAAAACGATGTCTCCAAGCATCTTCAGATGGTCCACCATCTGCAAGGTCATTGTTTAGTTACTAGTGTTGCCACCATAATATGATGCAGTTCTTGGTAGGGCTGGAGTGCCATCTTCATGGCTATGCGTGCATCAAAGTCAGTCAGCACATTCACATCTGCCAAGTTTTGGGATCCTTGGTAAAACTGGTCAGTGAAACTAGCCAGGGTCTCATCCTTGCGGAATTGTATACCCATGAATTCTGGTTTGCAATTTGCCAATCAATTAGGACTTTCAAACTCCAACATGATCGCTGCTTTTGCTTCAGCATATAACCAGTTGTCCTCATTGAGGTGTGGTAGCGCCAGATTCTGGCAATCAGTGCTAAGACAGTTCATTATGTCACCACCTTCTGATGGTCCGCAGATCCAAAAATGGTCATCTCAAAGAGGTGGAAAAATGCTGGGGCGTTATCCCAGTGAAAGGTGAGCAACTTTGGCACATTTTTAAATTCCTTAGTCACTCCACTCATAAGGAGATTCTTGCCCAACATCTCTAGTAGCCATAAGAGTGGCTTCAGGAGTCATTTCTGACATACTAGCAAACGATTTAGGTATATCTCATGGAAGAGAGGTCTTTCCTGATCGGAGTTTCACATGATTTATATCAGCCTCATTTGCCTCAAATTGCGCACAATCACATTTGAGATTTTCCAACTCCTCAATAAGCTTCATCAGTTTCTCCATATCCTCATGAAACTGCCGGATACATTCTCAGTCTGCTTTATATTAGGTTTTTTGGAACAAAACTTCCTTAATAAGTCCACCCTCTTTCCACTTCAAAAGGCACCTTCTCCACACAGGTCGTTATTCACAATTCTATCTTGTTTGTGCATCTCTTCCGCTTTGATTACACATTTCCAAAGTATAAAGTTGGCTTGAGATGCCAAGCTAAGCACATTCTGATAATGGCCTGTAACCTTTTCCAGATTTTCAAAGCTCATTCTTTTTAAGAGATTGTGGTTTAATTTGGCTTTTGACAACACAACTACCCCCTGTAATGAGCACAATTGTTAAAATCTGGGCCTCTATAAGGTATCTCACATCTGAGCCATAATTTCATCTGCAAAGATCCATTACCACTTGTGTTGATTGTTTGAAAATATATAAACTGGGCAATAATAGTATGAATACTATTATTATGGTTGATTGCCTAAAAGCCCAGTTGAGTGAAAAGTCCAACGCTAGACAGGTGCTTCTTCGTCTTGAAGATATATTGGTACTTTTAGGGAACACTTTCCCTACTTCCTTCTCGCAGAGCCAAGTGAAGAATTGATAACAACCTAAGGATATCTTTTTGCACTCTAATCTCAAGAGTAATGTTATACAAACAATGTAAAACAACTAAGTTATTATCAAGTTTCAATTTAATTTTATTAGGGAATATTTAGGGGGTTTTATAGTTAAACTTGACACACAACTTTTTAGCTGTCCACTGGGAATTATTCGCTCTCATATAATGGTTTGACCCTCAAGTTTTAGGCACCAAATTTCATTGGTTATCTTTGACTTGTTTTTCTTAGGTAGCAGAATCCTCAGCTGGATGGCGACCAATTTATTGGTGTTAGGAACTTGAAACCAATTGTGTTGTCCAATGACGATCCTACCCTTTAACACAAGCTTTGGAAAGCTTAAGTAGTTTCTGGTGACTCCCCATCCATTCGCTCTGAACAATTCCCCATAATTAAACTATTGAGTGTTGCTCCCACATTAAATTCTTGCTCATTTTCATTGGGGATGTATCTTGTGAAAATATTTTTAGTCAGCAACCATTACCAAGATATTAAATTGTTCACTTCAATGATTTGATTATCAGGTGTTGTTCCCTCATAAAATACATACTCAATATCGTCAGGGATTATTCCTGGCAAAATATCTTTAGTCAGTGACCATTGCTAAGGTATACAATTGTAACCAACAATTGTCAAATTAATTAATCGGTCAATAGGTTGGATAATGCAGTCAACTGAAATTACAACAGGGGACCTTACAAGAAAGACTTGGTAAACTGGTTTCCAACAGCCATAATTGCATTATACCCTTTAGAGTTAGGAAGCTTAACAATAAAATGAATGGATACTGAGGTCCAAGTTTTCAGCCTTCTGCAAGGGATGTGGAAGGCCATTCCACCCAAAGCAATCAGATCTTGCCGCTCACATGTTCTACAGTTAGCAATCCATGTAGGAATATCCTTAGAGATCTTTGGCCAATTGTACATCTGCTTCACCAAATCAAGGCATTTTTATTACTTAAGAGACCCACTGCCTGAGGTCATAATGATCCTGAATCACTTTGTCATGGAGGTGGGGTGGAACCCAAACTCAGCCTTTAAACAAAATTGACCCCTCCACCAAGGAATACTGTATTTTATTAATGTGCCGGAAGTCCAAGCTGGTCAACCAGCTACAATCCTTCCACAAAGGCCATTTGGCCCAAGAATACCCATGAGACTAATGAAGCATCCAGACCCCACTCTACTATGAAAATTGGGGTAGGGGCAATGCTATAATATGGGCTGGCAGAATCATTGTGGAAAGCTCCTTTTCTTCTCACACCGTTGGATCTAACAATGGGTTGTGACTCAGCAAATAAGAGCGGACATTCAAAGAACCCTTGACAAATTTATACTTAAAATTTTACCTGCAAAGATCATGATATGTCAGGTCCTGGTGATGTGCCAGCTGCTGCAGCTTAAAGAAATACATGAGGGCCTGATGATCCATCCATATGGTCACTTTGCGTCACATATCCTTAAGGAGGTACCACCAATGTATAAGTGACCAAACCATGTCAGTCAACTCTTTAACATAAATGGCCAAGGAATGCTCAGAAAAAGTGAACTTATGCAAAATATAAGTGACTGGATGTTCCAAACCAGCTTGTTTTTGAAGTAACTTGCCCTCAGAAGCTAATGATGCATCTCATGTGACTATATAAGGTTTTTGAGATTAGCGTGCTTGTGAATGGATGGTGCCATGAATACCTCCTCGATGGCATCAAATGCCCATTGGCATTCTGTCATCCATTGATATGAAATATTCTTCTCCATCAAGAGGTACATTGGTGTGACCAGCTGCGAGAGGGCAGGGGAGAATTTTTTACAAAGATGATGGTGCTCAAGAGGCTCCACAACTGCTTCTGGGTTCTGGGGGTGAGCCATGAGAGAACAGCCTAAAGCTTTCTGGTAGGAATTGTATACCCATCCTTCAGGACCAAGTTGCCTAAGAAAATAACCTCATCCTTTATTAACTCACTTTTAGAGGATACTAAATAAAAGTTGGCCCTTTGAAATGCAGCCAACACCGCCTCCAGGTCCTTCTCATGCTTCTCAGGAGTGGGGAATGCACAAGGATATTGTCAGAATGCCACCACATAGGAGAACTGATGGTCTCCTAGCACGTTGTCACTCATCCTCTGGAATGTGGTTGGGGCATTTTACAATACTAAAGTCATTATGAGGAATTAAAAGATCCCTCACCTGGTATGAATCGCCATAAGCCACTCCTGTCATTTAACACCTGAATCTGTTTGAATGAATTCAAAAAAATAATCTTCAGAAAACACCCAGGATTTTGCAATTGCTTTGCTAATTGTATGCTCGAGGGAAAGGGGTAGGGATCAAGAATAATTATATTATTAAGATGCCTATACTCTACACGGGTCTGCAAGGTTCCATCAGCCTTCTAAGGAAACACTATGGGAGAGACAATTAGAAAGGAGCCCTTAAACCCCCTGCCCTTCTTAGCATGTCATTTAACTTCACCTCCAGGGCCTTGTCTCACTGTTATGTATAAGAGTACAGGGGAATATCATTGTTGATTACATTTACTGTCAAGCGGAAGGCTAAATCATATTTGAAGTGGGAAGGCAGAAGGTTGGTAACTATCATTTCAAAAAAATCTGGAACTGGGCCAAGCTATAGGGAAAATCATCCAGCAACATTGTGAGGGATGGCGATGAAGAAATTGATCTCACTGCACCTGCAGGAAAGAAAGTATTGATCTGCATAATCTCGTCCCTCACATGGGGATTCTCAAATAATAAAAGGTTGGGCTCCAGGTCGATTAAACTTGTTGTAGATGCCACCGATCAACCCTCAAGGTGTTGGGAAATAACAAGTATGGCACCGCAGTAAACTGATCGCAGAAGCCAAACCTATGTAATAAATTGGTGTCAGGCGCAACACTGAGTAGGAAAATTATTGAAGTTGACGACGCGCTCAAAACTGAGGACCCTACATCCAAATTGATGTCCAACCCCTGTGCAATTTGCAAACTCATAAAGTTCCCAGCGGCTCCTGTGTCAACAAGAGCCTCACTGGAGGCCGTGTGAGCACCCAACTGGATCTTGACTTGTAACAAAAAGTAATCCTGATCTTGTTTCTTAGCCAAGATGCATAACACACTCATTAGAGAAGAAATGCCTTCTTAATCATCCCCTGGACCATCCCTGGGAGCTGAGGGCAGGTCTGCTACTGTCTGAATAAACCCAAACTTTTCCATTACTGATGGGGACAACTTGGGCACAAACGGGTTCATATACACCTGCTTCCTCTAAATGGCAGCATCATCCTAGAGGATAAAAGCATTGTAAGCACCAACAGCGGGATGAGGAGGAAGATCTCCAACCTCAGAAACAAACAACGCACCCACTCTTGCAATCCGTTCCTGCCTGCATCTTTAGGAAAAAGAGGAAAAACTTGGTCTTCTTCCACTCAACCTGGGGATAAGTCCTACTGGTGTTTGGGCCAGGGAAATTGTTCAAACCCCAGCATAAAAGCTGTGATTCACTTAAAGGTTCTGCCTCCTAGCATACAACCCTAGCTGATGGCTGAACCTTTCGCTCATGTAACCAGACCAATATAACACCTCGCCCAGAGGGCAGGATAGAGAAGTATGAAAAGTTATGTCACTTCATTAAGGCATGGAGTGTGCTGATAAAATAATAAGACCAGCATGTGACTCCAGGTAAGTGAACATACAGAACCTCAGCCAGAATACCTCAGGTATAGCCATCCACATTGTTGGATGGAAAATGAAAAGGGCAGCCATGAGGACTAACCTGGGATTTACAAAATGTGATACTATTGCCACTAAGCATTCAACAGAACCCTCTACCTCACAAATAAAGTTGGCTAATTTGAACCTTCTTTTATTAAAAACCAAAATGCAGAAATTAGAAAAAGAGCAACTTTGGTACCTGTTAGGGACCACTTCCTAACTGCTTGCAAAATGGGGAACTGAAGCTAAGAGCACTGCTGTCAAGAATATTTCATAATTTGGTTCCAGTGGATTGTCATATAAATATGCTTTCTAATACTGACTCAGATCTGAACTGACTGGGAGGATTGGCATTGAATTGTTAGAAAGTATATTTATTCCACTACAACTACACTTGGCGCAATGGTGATGATACCTCTGGAAGGTGGCAGGTTGTGCCCACTGACAGGCCACATATTCCCCAGCTTCATTGGGTGAAAAAGTATTGACCACGCCATTACCTGTCAGGGATGGGCTCATTTGAAAAGCTGCATGGGAAACCTGGCAGATGGGAATCTTCACACCCAAAGCTAATTCGATCCCTTTACTTTTGGCAGAATGTGACTCAACTTTCCTAGTCAAACTTGAACCTACTGATACCCCCTCTTGGGGACATGTACCAATTGCCTTCCGCTGGAAAAGACTCCTACCAACCGCCAACTCCAAGAACAACTTCTGGATTTTGCCCACCAACTCTTTATTGGTAAGCATGGGTGGAAGTGGCATGATTTTCAGGGATATGTGATGGATGAGGTTTTCAACATCACACTATCCTGATCTTTGATAAGAAAGAAAAGTTATTGTGAGTGAAGCAGAAGGTGAGGGAGCGTTAGTTCTTGATAGACCCCAGGATGGGGACAAAACGCAGGAAGGACGGTGGTTGGAACTTGCGTCAGGTCTGGGATCAAACCAGATGGTGTTAAAAATGGGTATTTTAAGGTTTGAATTGGATTTGAGTCAGAACTGAATTGAGTCATGGGTGTAGTGGCTCAGCCAGAAGGAAATTTAATTGATCCTAAGATGATGGGAGTTTGGTTATGACATATTCCAAAGGACAGAGTGTCAGTATGACGGAGGAGTCTGATATATTTTTGCAGCAGAGGGCTATAAATAAAGGGACATGGGAGCTAAAGGTTCTTTAGTTCCATTTCCTATTATCCAGATTATTATATAATAAAACCACTATCTTAAAGCCTTATCTATCTTATTATTGACTTCCAGAGTTCATATTGGTCTATTTAGGCTAACAGTGGCCATGTTTGGCATTCAAAAACAGGAGGTGGACTTTGAGAGTGTGTTTGGGAAAGATAAATCATCGCTATACACCTTGTCATTGGGTCAGGGCACGTTGCTTGGGTAAGCATACTTGCAACTATCTTTTTAAGGGGTTTCATCCACAGCACCTATAGCACACGCACTAGAAGAATGGTCTAAGGAACCCTATCTGCCCTTTTATCTTTGACTTGTGTCCTGCTTCCAAAGTATTTGTGGCTCATTGGAAGTAACCAGTGCATTACATTAAACGGAACTCATTTAACTTCCTGTTGTAGTTTTGGCAAGCAAAAGAGGATCCATGAGCAATTGTGTTTCTGTGTGGTATCACTGTACTATGATGATTTTACTAATGATATTTTTGGCAGTGTTTTTACTTCACAAGTTATACCAGATGCTTGAGTGTGTGGCCTGTAGTGGTGAGAAAGTGTTTGGTCTGGCAAAGGAAGGAGAAAGAATTCCATTAGTGCTGAGTTTAGAGGAGTTGAGGCTGATCCATTATTCGCTTGGGCAGGTTCAGTTCCAGGGGCTGTTGACTAAGGTGGCAGGGGGTAATTATTTGTTCACCTTACAGTTGAGACAAGTTTTGGTGAACTTGCTAGTCAAGCAGTCAAATTGGGTATGGGAACTTTTGGAGGAGCAGGTGGGGTAGCCAGGCTCAGCGGAGGAGTGTTTGTATTTGTTTGACTGTGTTGGTGTATCCATATGAGGCACAAGATTCAGTCTGGTTGGCGTTGCTGTAGTGCAGTCAGTGAAGAAAGACTGTGGATGAAATTGGCAGATGTTCCGTGACTGGCAAGAGCGGTAAAGGCGTCAGAGTCCCAGACTCCTTAAATTTTTTCATCTAAATTTGTAGGCTGATTTGTTGTTTTCAATGGCGACAGTGCGACCTGTGGCGACGTTGTAGGAAAAGGTGGCCTTGGCCTTACAGGTGGAGTGGCAGGTGGCCTTGGTGCAGATTCGCCAGGAGTTGGTGCAGTCCCCAGGGGTATTCCACAGTCAGGATGAAATGAGACGGGCAGTTTCAGAGCCAGTCTGCAGCTCCAAGGGTTTAGTTGTATGGAGGAGGAAGGGAAGAGTCAGGGGGAACCTGGGGAGGGGGCGAGGTGTTAGAGGAGGCATTAGATTGTAGGCTCTATTCAGGTTCCTGAGGTCCAGAAAAGAAAGAATGCACCCTATTTTTTGTAAGAATCAGGTGATCCAGTGTTTAAGAATAAACCTCCTTTTTTGCTTTATTTGTTTTTTACTAGAGGGTGGTGCGGGAAGGTCCTGGAAAGAGGGAGTGTGGGAAGATCCTGGCCCTGGTGGACACTTGGGCTGATAAGAATTATTTGGATGAGGAGTGGGAAAGAAGATGTGGATTGCCGTTGCAGGAGGATGGAGTTGCGCTGTTGGCGGATGCCACCAAGAAACTGCGGTCTGGTGGGTGAAGACTAGGATTCTGTTAAGAAAGGGCCCAGATAAATTAAAAGAGGAATTTCATTTTGTGCACATCTGCCTCATCCAGTGGTGCTGGGGATGAGGTGGTGGCAATTGTTCCATCTGAAGATTGATGTGTTGGAAGGGAAAGTGCTGTTGCTGCCTGGGAGCTCAGATGTGTGGGAGTGGAAGTTCCAGTCCCGGGGTCATCAGTGAAGCGTATTGGGGGAATATCTTAAGTTGCGCCATTGGAGGGTTTTACAGAGGAGTTCTAGGTTTTTTCATCGATGTTTGAGCCCAAGGGTGAGACGCCCTTTTCGCCTGTGGAGACTTTACATTTGGTTTTCAGTTCAAAGAGGGCTCTGAGTTGCCAAGGGGATTCCCATTTTATCCAATAAATCTTTGGGCTCATAAGGCTCTTTATGTCTATGTCCACAAGAGGCTAGGTCTGTGTTTAAGTGTGCTATAAAAATCATTTGTGGTTTCGCTGGTGCTTCTTGTTCCAAAGGCAGGTGTGGAACTGCGTCCTTGTGTGAATTTCTGGAAGCTCAAAGCGGTGATGGAGCCTGACCCATATCCAGTGCTGCTCATGGAAGATATTATACCCATGATTTCAGGTTTATGGTGTTCACAAAAAGGATCTGGTTGACGCTTTCAACCAGATTCCCGTGCAGCTGGAGCATTAGCAATATACCACGTTCAAGTGCCACTTGGGGAATTTTCAGAAATGAGTTTTGCCCATTTGGTTTGCACAATACTCCCGCGGTCTTCCAACATATGATTGACTGTGTGTTAAATGGCTCGGTGGGTAAATATAACATTGCCTATATGGATGTTACTCTGGCTTTTTTCAGTTCAGTGCAAGATCACATGAAGGATGTAAGGAGTGTGCTGTACGCGGTAAGCCAGGAAGGTTTGAGTTAAAGCCGTCCAAGTGTACATTTAATAGGGACTTAGTGCACTTCCTGAAGGGTGTGGTTTACCAGTGGGGAAAGCAATATGTTTTGATAAACTGCAAGCGTTGAAGAAATAGAGGGCCCTTAGTAATTGGACTGAGGTGCGGAGTTTTTGGGTATAAAAAATTTAGTGAAGAGGTTCTCCCAGAATTTAGTTGAGTGGGCCATGCCGTTGACAAGGTCGACCAAGTATGTACCCTTCGTTTGGGGGGAGGGTGAGGAATTGTCGTTCCAGTGGGTGAAGATGAGTCTTCTGACATCCCCAGTTCCAGAATATCCTGATCCCAGAAAGCCATTTATAGTGGATACTGACATGTCGAACTTTGCACTTGGAGTGGTGCTATTGCAGGAGGGTGAGGATGGGGTTGAGTATCCTGTCTGTTACTTCAGCCAAAAGATGTTCCCGTTGAGAGTGAACCTGTTCTACATTGGGAAAATTTTGGCAATAGTGGCGGCATTGGGGGAGTGGCAACACCACATGTTATACGCCAGGCATCCTGTGTAATCTGGACTAATATAAAGCCTTAGATTAATATAAGACACCGCGTCTGATGAATCAGAGACAGGCTTAGTGGCATTTAGAATTGATTTTAGTATGACTTGCCGATTGAGTATAATCCAGGGAAACAGTATATCTTGCCAGATTTTTTGAGTCATAATTTAGGTTGGCTGTTATCTAAGGAGAGTTGTGGAGAACTACCACAGCTATGCTGTTTCTGTTGAGTCTGTTTGCAATGATCTGAGGTTTTAGAGAAGGAGTGTCAGGGAGAATTTGGACTGCACAGTGAAAGGATTGAGTTAGGCCGGCAGATATGGGATGGGATGAGAGAAGTGGAGGCAAGCAAGAGACTGCAGTGTTCTCAGTCTGGGGAGGTCTTGTTCTCTCAAAAGTGTGTCAGTAACTTCCTTGTTCCCAAAGAGGTGGTGAGGGATGCACAGCCACTAAGCCAGGGAACCAGTCATTAGTAAGATTGTAAAGAGAGCACCGCAAAGGATGCTGGAGCCATAGGAACTCAAAGTAATGGTGTACAACGCGGTATACAGTAGAGATAGCAAATGTTACACAATTCTTGGTTGGACTTCAAAGGGGAGTCCATAAACAAGTGATCTGTGTGGGAGTGCTTGGGTGCCTCAATCTGAGAGGAGCAGGGTGGCCCAACAGTGCACCAGATCTGGTAAATAATTTTGAAAAAACAGCCAACGTTGTTAAGAGACCTCCTTAAGGAGTCCACGCATAGGTCCTTCCAAGAAACCATATTTCAAAAAATGTAAACTAATGGTAAATTATTAGCAAGATGATCAGCGAGAAAGGTTGGTCTTAAGAACCATAGTTTAAACAATGGGGGTGAGTTGTCAATTGAAGAAAATGGTGCCAAGCCTAAGCAAACCAATTGCAGCACCCTACCATCAGCCAGAGTACTGTAGCTCAAGATCGACAAAGCTTGAGTTATTTATTTCAGGTCAAGCTGTCACAATATGGCAATATTGAATATTGAACGGGTTTTGAATCACTGTTTTCCAAGAAACCAAATCAAAGTATCGTCTTTAAGAAGATAGCTCGTGTGTTTTAACGCCCTTGTTGTAATGCAGGGCTGAGCATCACGCATATCCCCTGGACCAACCTGTACATAGCTAGCCTGCAACCAGCGTTGGTCCAAGGTATGTTTTAAGTCAGGGAGGTCATGCAACTTGACATTTTTGAATTCCTGACGTCCAGCCTTATCTTTTCAGTTGGTTCCTCAATCATGTCATGTAGTCATGACATGTTCTCGCTGAGGGAAGGATCTGGGTTCTAGTGATGAGTTTACAGCAGGAGGTGTTGGCAGCTAACTAAGATCACCCTTTGGCAGGACATCCAGGTGGGGTGAAGACGCTGGACTTGGTTCATAATTAGTATTTATGGAAGAGTGTGGGTGCTGCGGTACAGAAGTAAGTGGAGAAATGTGTGGTGTGTGCAAGGTTGAAGTCCCATCATGTGGCGCCAGGAAGGAAATTGAAGCCGCTTCAGATTCCGTCCAGACCGTGGGCTTCTGTGAGTATGGTTTTCATCACGGGATTGCCTT
>JAKSZP010016767.1:0-15463 GCA_022478985.1 Massospora cicadina | reverse complement strand
TTTTTCATCAATGATGATGCGTAGGATCAGCTATATCAAGTGGTCAATTTAGATGTAAATGAAATAACCAGGTCCAGAGTGAAGGGGATTAACCCCAAAATAATTAAGTCAGTTGCTCAGTAATATGTGTGGCAACTGCTGGATAAGATTCAAGTTGTAGAGAATCTGAAAAAGTTGACTGAAGTTTGATTAGATGAATCAAACCTGTCAAACCCCTCAGCGTGATAAAGGAATCATTTCCTGATTTACCAGCACAAATCATTCACACCCTCAATTCAGCTAATAAGGCTGCTATACACTCAGTAAACACTATCTTACAATACTTTTAGTGTACATATATAGATATATTGGTTAATTAAGTACAGGTGCGGGCAATAGTTGACAGTGGAGCGCCCATTAACATTATCTTTACCAAGATGGTGAAGAAGATTGGGATCTCGCCTGACTTGGAACACAAGAAGGAGTACAGGACAGCTGGGCTGAATACCACCATCTCATGTGGAGCTTAAAGCACTCTACCACTTTACTTTAGATCCTTAATGGTATCCGCCCCAGCAATAGTTTTGGCCAACCAAAATTATGATATTCTGAGCAGGATGGAGTTTCTACAAAAGTACGGAGTTAGATGTAACTTTGAGGATAATATGTTGACCATATTGGGTCAGACGTTACCATTGGTTTATCAGAAAGATGGGGAAGTTCCACTTACTGAGAAAAATATTTTTATATTCTGATCAACAATGATGGCAATTTCCTTATTCAATACCAATTAGTTGGCTGGAAGTGATGAGAAATGCTGACAGAAATCCTGGAAAATCAGGGAATTCAGTTGAGGATTAAGAGTTTGAGAACCATACTGCCAGGATAACAGATAATAGTTGATAAAGGGTTGACATTACAGATACCTGAGCTGCTGTATGGAGAGGTAAGAAGCCCCTGGAAGAATTCCAGAGTAGAGCCTTGGGTGGCTCCTGGAATAATTATGCCATCCCATGGAGAAATTTTAGTTCTCCTGGCAAATTTGAGCAAAAAAGGATTAATTTGGAGTGAAGAGGCCCAGAGTTCTTTCAATGAATTATGCCAGTATTTAATAGATTCTCTGATTTTGAAATATCTGAATTTCAATTCAGAATTTATAATACAGACGATGATTCATTAATGGCAATTGGCACCATCCTGAGCCAAGTGGATGAATAAGGATGAACATCCAGAAGCATATGTGAGCTGGACACTCTCAGCAGCTGGGAGGAATTACATCGTGACTAAGCATGAATGCCTTGTGGTCATTTATGCCTGTAAACTTTCATGGGTTTATATTCATGGAATGCACTTCAAAGTGGTGACAGATCACTCCTTGTTGCGTTAGCTAAACAATTTTAGAGAACTGGAAGGATAACTGACTCAATGGGCATTAAAGATACAGGCTTACAATTATGAGATAGTCCACTGAGCTGGAGCTTCTCATCAGAATGTGAATGGCTTATCAAGGTTACCAATGATCCAAATGGTATACCAGCAGGCGGATGAGCTATTCCAGAGAATGGTCAAAGGAGAAATTGGGAAGAGCCCTAAGAAATCTAAGGTGCGCTTTGAAAAGCAATGGAAAATACCAAGACCATGAATGGACAAGTTTTCAAGACAATCAATGGGAAATGATTACTATTCCAAAGCTGTCAGAATGAGTGGCTATTGTTTAAGCCGCTCATAAGGTTGTTCAGCATGAAGGACTGAGAAAAATGACAGATCATATTCATCAGTACTACTATAAGTCCATCAAATATGATGTAGCGGATTTTCTGGCTTGTTATGTGGAGTTCCAGTTGCATAATCCCCACAAGAACATGAATGGATACTGACTGGTCTGCCCTAGAATTTCTTGGCATATGCTGTCCATTGACATGATGGGGCCATTAACCATGAGTGCTGGGGGAGTCAAATACATCATAGTTGCAATTGACCATCTGACAAGGTGGGTCAAGATGAAGGCCCTGGCAAAAGTAATGCTACAAGCACCGCAGAGTTTATCCTAGATCAAGTAGTATATCAACATGGATGCCCGCAGGTCTTGTTGAGTAATAATGAAAAAATTAACGTCTCATGTGATCCTGCAATTGAATGAGTTAATGGGGATAAGAGGAGTCATATTTGTACCTTACCAGCCGGTGATGAATGGACTAGTAGAATGGGTCAATGGAACTCTGGCTGCAACGCTGAGGAAGCTGGTTGCTTGAATAACTTCCACATGGGGAACATACCTTAGTTCAGTGATGTTTGCATATAATATAAGTCATTATACGGCATGGGGAAAATGCCATTTAAGTTGCTATATTGAAGGAAGGCCGCGTTGCCACCATTTTATATTTGGTGGTGGAACTAACATTGGGGATGAGCGCTGAGCAGTACCTGACCTAATTGTCAAATATCCTGATCAAAATGCAATCACAAGCGTTTGATATAACCTTAAAGAAAAAGTTTAGAGAAAAAAAATGATGGATGATAAGAACCAACTGGCCTTATCAGAATACCAAATAGGCAAAAAAGTTGCCTATTGTGATACACATAGTTTTGGGAGAAGAAACATACTAGATGCATTGTGGTCAGGTCTGTTTGAGATTATCTCTAAGATGGCAATGGACGCCTATTCCATCAAGAACCTCTTGGATGGGAAGAATAGTGAATCAAGTTCATTCTAAGTACTTAATGTTGTGAATTAATGAACAAAATGATAATGAAGTAAGTGTTCCCAAGGGACTTCTGAACCATTAAGATAGTTATGTTCTGATGATTTGGTTAATTTCAAAAAAGGACCGCTGAACCAAACTAGATGGTAAGTTTTTAAAAATAAGACCTCTGAACCATAGAAAACTGGTAGGTTTAAGTATACCTAGAAACCAGTTTGGGGAATAAATAAAGAAAGATGTACCACTGAACAGAATATAGGTCAAGTCCCATATAAAAAAAAGAAAATAAATAAATAAAAGGTTGATAAAACTTTAACTGAAAAAATATTAAAAGATGCACAGAAAAAAGATATACATTTATAATTTTTTATTGATTATCCTCAACTCAGAGAAGATTCTGCCTATGTCACCTCTTAGGGGAGGGAGTATGTATTGCAGTGGAAGTGTTTAAACCGTCAAAATCGATGTGAGATCAGACATTAGCAAGAGTTGAACCTACTAAAAGCCAATTTTTCTGAATGGAGGCTGATCCCTGTGAGAATGCAACTAGGGGAACAGAGATGGAAATGTTGGCATTTACCAAATGCAATACCCCAGATTGGGGAGGGAAGCAACGAAACAAGAAGAGGTAGTCAGCAAATAAACCCAAGTAATCTTGATATGGCATTGGAGCCAGAAGATTGGTTTTGAGCGCTTGTTGATGGGCTTCATCAAGAACAATGGACATATGGGCTGGCATTGATCAAAGGGATACTAGGCAGGGATTTTCAAATCTTGCCCCCAAAAAAAGCCATCAGGGGAAGATACCAATGAGACGTGCCAGAAACGAGATAGTTGTGCAGGGAGTGAATGGCATATTGCAGAGATGACTATGAGCTTCTTGGAAATGAAAGCATAAGGAGCAATGGAAGCTGGGAGAGGTGGGAAGCTTCATGGCCCAACTTCAAAGACCTTGGCTGGCAAAGAAAAAAGCATAGGCTGCAATGTCTCAATCCTAAATGTTTTTGAGATCAAAGGGGTTCAGAGCTATGGATAGAGCCTTGGTTACTTGGGTCTTCAGTTCTGCATAAGGGAGTTCTGAATGTTCGCAGTTTCCAATGACCATTTTAGTTGCCAGAACATCTGGTTTGTAATAATGGCCAAGTTGGAAAAGAAACTCCAGAAGAAAGTCAGATCCAGCAAGGAACAATCAATTGAGAGTGGAGGGAATTGCTTTTAGAGGTTCAACAATAATTGTAGGAGTATTGCAAGTGGAGCTGAATCCAGAAGAGTTTCAAAGTCTAACTTGGAAATCAATGACAGAGGGAAATTTTCCACAAGTCATTCAAGATGATTGCTAACCTGGTTTTGTCAGGGCTGGGTACCATTTCTGGAAATTTTATAGAAGGACTGGCCATGTGTACTTAACTGTGAGTATGAGTTCTGGGAGGACTATAGAAAAGGTTCTGTCATGCAGATTGACTCATCAGTTGGAAGAGCTGAAGGTCTTTATTGGACATGCTATCAAGCAGTTGTTAGTACTGAGACTCCAAATTCAACATATGAGCTGGATGAAAGGTGGATGTCAGATTTTTATGATAGTTAACGTTATAAACTCTGAAAAAATTAAGCTCTAATTTCATAAAAATTAATCTCAAAATTAATGAGATAAGATTTCCAGAGAAGAATTAAGAATGAGATAAGCCAAAAATTTATTACAGTAATTTAACAAGAGCAAATATAAATGAGCAGCCTTAATTGCACTGTGAAATGAACATCAGCATCAAAAATCTTATGTCAAGTACAATGAGGAAAATCAGAAATTTGAGGATTCCAGACCAAGAATCCTGAATATGACAATGGGTCATATGCCTTGATGAGGGGAACCAGATTCTGGGATTAATATTGTCATGAGTAAATTGATAAGCCCAGCATGACAGAAGGTTGTGGGTACTGGACTCTGAGTAGGTGGCAGCAAGGAGGAGGAGGAAGAGAGATGCGTGCTGAAGGTTGTCCTGAGCAGCATTGAGTACTGACCAAGCATACTCCACTTGAACCAAATAAGTATTTGACCTAGTGTCTGAAGTTTGTTTTCCTGTCCCAATACTATTCTTGCTGGAAATCTAGGCAAGAGTGGGGATGTATTGAGATTTTTGCCCACATTTTCAGCCATCTAGATTACCATAGGTCACAAGTAAAATTCCTTATAGCAAGTAAATTGGATATTAGTTGTCCCTAATTTCAGGTTAACAATGTTTAAGGGATTTTAGGTAATTTTCCTGGTTTGGATCAGTCAGGGGTCAATTTGTATTTTTCTTAAGATCTCCTTGGTCAGAGTTGCTGACAAAATTGAAGCATCTGATAGTTGACCAATGATCAACTATCAGGTGTACTAATTGGGATTAATCAGGTTTCATCGCTGACTGATTGGGAATTTAAGGAGCAAGTTGCAAGATGAGTGATGCCACCTGCAACTAGCAAGTTGATCATTTGGTTCACAACCTGCCTTAATGGGTAACAAGTCCCATTACCTAAGCAGGTTGCTCATCAAATATGATTGATTTGCTGCAATTGAGTAAAAAACGTTAGGGACACATTTTCTGACTCTTTTCAATTTAGGTCTTGAGGATATCCAATGACGAAATCCTAACCAAGATAGGGAAGACCATCACTGATAAAATGATAAAGGGTAATTGATGGCAACAGCTGCCATTTTATTACTGAGGCACCAACTAATAGTTGGGCACTGAATTCCCTCTATAAATTCCCCTAAGAACTACTTAATAAAAAATAAGTTAATTAGCAGAATTCATTAAATATATTAGTTCTATCTATCTTCAAGAAAAAATTGCTGTGTGCTTTAATTGGGAACTCTTATATAGGATAAAGAGTAAGGATTGAGGATCCAAAGAAAAGAAGCTGAGCTGAGATTGGAATTGCTGCTGACTTTGTGTCACCAGAGGATAGGCCATAAAAATAGGATCTTAGCATGGATCAAGTTAGGTAGATAAGGAAATAGATCCCTACTGAGGACATCTAGAGTATTTTGAGGAGGAATACTGGTCAAGCATTGGACCAAACACTAGTTTTATTCAACTACAGATAATATTCTTTATATTATTAACAATCATATATATCGTCAGACAATGCAAGAATTGCACAAACCTGAACCTGTGCAGTTATCAATTTTAATTTTTATTTGAGGTGGGCTGACCTGGGGATGATACTACACAGATGAAGGAAAGTGAAGAATATGGGAAAGAAGGATAAAATCTGGAAAACCTCCATATGTAGCATTTAATAGGCCAGAAACTCCATGGACTGCCTTTGCTATTTGCTATCTCAGTTTGGGGCATTGGTACACAAAACAAACTCAGTCATAATCATCCCCTATACAAAGTTCATCTACCAGGATCAAACTTGGGGGGACATTGGTAGAGGGTCCAGATTCTACCACTGGGGTATCCTCACCTGCAGGTATCAATTTTAGGGGTTAATATTTATGAATGAGCAGCAAAGCCCCTAGATTTTATACATTTAGATTTTCAAAAATAATATTATATATTGAGATTTCTCATATGTTTATAGAATATTAAAAGAATCTTTAAAGTTTTGCTGTACAGAGTAATCAAATAGTAAAGTTTTTAATTAATGAACTACAATTGTAAATTACAAAACTTTTTTCTTATTGCTTATATATATTTTTAGGTTTCAGTTGTTGATATTTTAAGTTGGTTTTGGCCAATTGGGTGGTGTTTTTGGTTGTTTTGATAAGCTCTTTTGGGGATGCATGGCAGCTCCCCTTTTGGGTAGGGCACCACTAGTGCCAAAAAAGATAAGCTCATTTGGGGTGTGGCCAAATGTTTGGTGGTATATTATTTAGTTTTGATAAGTTTAATTTATTTTAGGATTAATAAATTTAATTACTTCTTAAACTTATAAGTGGCTATATACCTTTATAAATGCTAGAAAAATTAAACTTAAGTAAAGCTTGGAAAAAATGATTTTGAACTTTTAAATTAACCAACAACCAAAAACCACCAACAACTTTCCAAAACCAATTAACTTATTGATTCAATTAATCACTAACTGCTTACTAAAGCTAACAAGCTTATTAATTAACCTAAACCCACCAACCACTTGGAAAAACCATTAAAGCTATTGAATCAACCAAATTTCAAACTGCTCTGTTGTATGATATATCAAATACCATGAAAATACAGTAGGACCTCTGTATATCAAACTTCTTTATATCAAAAATCTCCATTTATCAAATTTTTCAAGTCCTATGAAATCCTGACTTACAAATAAGAAACAGGCTTCTGTATATCAAAACTTCTATATATCAAATTATTCTTAGAAACCATCAAATTCAATATATGGAGGTCCTACTATATAGCACTTACACTTATATATTAATTTTATTATTTTAACATAAAATTAAAAATCTGGCTTCAAGGTTCATACAGATCCCCTATCATACACCTATATCTAAATTTTCAAGACTACATGCTGTAGTTTTGGCTGAGCATTGTGCATACATATACAACTATGCACTTGCTTTGATTATAGATAAAAGTGATTATGCCAGGATTTGAACACTTGACCTTTTATAGAATTTAAGTTTAAAGCCAAAAGCTGAGCCGATTATGTTAGATTTTTTTTAAAAACTCCATACTTTATTTTAAATAGCCAATTATGCTAGAGGAGGTATTTTTAAAATCAATTGAATTTTTGATTCAAAGTTTTGATTTAGATAACTTGCTAATTGCACAAATGTCCACTAACCATTTAACAAAACCATTTAAAATATCAAATCAAATGAATATCTAGCTGCTCAGCCATAATATAGCGAATACCATTGAGAATATATAAGGTTTTCACTTAATACATGTAAAACGTTTTATTTTTTTTAGTACTAGATGGTCCCTAAAACGTTTTATTTTAACTTAAAATTTAAATTTTTAATGTATAATTGTATTGTCATTGGAGATACATAAGCATGTCAAATTTAATAACCTCTAGCTACTCTAGAAGGTAGTTAAAAATCAATCGCAAGATTTGAACTTCCCCCATTGTGATTTAAAGAAAAGCAATTAAAAATAGCAAAATTGAGCCAAGATAAAAAAGTTTAGGTTTAGATTTTATAGTGATCTGCAAGTTTAATATCACTGTATCAGTGATCCAGTTTTTTGCCACCCCAAACAAGATGTTCTAGTAAATCTGACACTTTGCCTCCTGAGTTTGATCTCGGTAGATGACTTGGGTAGGGGGCAATTTATGACTGTGTTGGTATTGCATCAATGCCTCAAACTGAGATAGCATGAAGCAAGGCAGTCCATGGTGGTCCTGGTCTATCAACCCCGTGCTGGAGGTTTACCGGGATTTGTTTTCCTTTCCCGTTGATTTCAATTTTCCTTATTAACCCATTAGTCGGTGCAGTATTGTCCCCAGGTTGGTCCATCTTGAATAAGACTGACACTCCTAATTATACCAAGAAAGCTTAATATTATAATAATCAATTTAGTCTTTAGCCTGAAAAATTAAGCACTATCCACAAATACAAACTTAGTTCTTAACCATGTTTTTGCCATTAAAATCTATAGCTTAGTCTCTTTACCTCTTAAGTTTAGATAATCATTGTTACATACTAAAAGCCTCATTAAAAAGTGCTCTAACTCTAAGTGAAAACTATACTAAAAGCTGCGCATTAAATAAAAGGTAAGAGAGAAGACAAACAGCAAGACAAACGTTACATTTTATATTAATAAATGTTTTTTATAATTTTGAGGCTATTACTAAAACAAACTCTATCATAATCAACATCACTTATCAAAGTAAAAATTTATCAAATTTATAAGCCTATAACCAACTAAAAAGTTAGATCAGGGTTTTTAGGCAAACTTAGTAGTAAACTAAAATGTTTTAATTGACAAAACCGCTTATATCATAAATATAATGACAAAATAGGTGAACGTCCGAGTATTACACGTAGTACATAACTCTAGACAGCTCAACACGTACGGGACGAACATCAGTACCCGCCCCAGAGGCAACAGAAGCCGAGTCAGAACCATCAGAAATCTTGTAATGGCAACGGGCGCGGGCAGCCGCCAAGTGAGCGTAATAAACTGGCGGTACAAGTGAAACAGCACGTGTGGCACGTGAGAAGAGATAACAAAGATTGTTGCACAAGGCCTGGAACGCATCAGTCGAAAGTTTGATCTCATCAATAAGGACGTGATAATGGACGGGGCGGGATGTCCCTTGGAGCCCGGAGTGGGATTGGAGGAAGAAGTCAAAGTAGTGGGGGTGGCAGATCCCAGTCTCAACAACGGTACCGGCCTTACAATTTCCAGAACGATCCATGTCAGATGGTTTGATGGGGAAGAAGCGGGTATGATGGCGCTTCTGGACAACTACAAACGTGATCTTGGGGCGATAATCCTTCTGCAAAGAAGCACAAGCCTCTTTAATTGCCGTCATCTCATGGACCAAAATCTGTTGAAACTGACCTTCAGAGACACCATCGCGAAAATAAATGATTCTCGCGGGCTTTGCGCCAGAAGTCTTAAAGAAAGCTTTTAGGAGGTTGACAACCATGGATTTGAGATCAAGGATAATCTCAACTCTGGACTTTTGAACGCGCACCTCGGCTGAATAACGGCATGCGGTGTAGTCAACGGACCCAATAACAGCCGCAACCGATGCGGCATCAATGGCCCCAGGCGATGGATGGGTGACGTCAGCCCCAAATAGAATGGTAGGAGGTGCTTTAAGGTCACCGAGCTCAGCGGGCTGAATAGAGGCGTTGACGCCGCCAAGTTTGGCGTTCATCTTGAGACACACGTTAGCACAGTACTGCTTGTTAGGGCGGAAAATCTTATCGCTTTGAACGCATTGAGTGGGGACACCCAGCTCTAGCTCACACGCGGTTTTGATCGCACCATATAGTTCGACACCCTTATCAGGCAAAATGCAGAATAGTAGCTGTGGCCGTTTTTTGGCCTCGTTGCCAGTCTGGTTGTAAATTTCCAATAAGGCTTTATTGACCGTGTTGGGACGGAGCTGAGTGTAATGAATCTTTGGTCGTGTGTTGCTGATGGGCATTCCCGTAGCAATACACGTCGACACATGCTCTTTCATGAAAGCCTCAACCACGTTACGGCGGACGCGACTTTCCGAAGCAAAAACTACCACCGCCCAGACCTGAAGATCCTTGCCCTCAAAAAGCTTCTTGTCGCGTAAGTTCCAAGCCCCGTCAATGGGGCGCAAAGCCTTGTCCTTGGAGGAGGGATGGTAAAGCACCATAGGGGTGGGTAAAATGCGAGAGTCGACTTGTTTAAGGGTTGGTACAACTTGAATGCCAAACTGTTTAAGGCACTCATTTTTCTCACATTCCATGAGGCGCAACCCTGCCATGATCTTCTCAGCCCGGACCTTGGGTGGGACGCAGGTGATCTTAATCATCTCAGCCGTTTGAATCTCATTAAGTTTCTTGGCATAACGTTGTCCAGGAATCACCTCGCACAACTCCATGGGGATCAACACCCCTTTTTTTATTTCTACGCAGGGCAAACTTGGAAACTGGAGGCGAATACCAAGCTTTTGGGAAAAGTATTTGTCAACGGTAGTTTTACCCTTGTTGACCCCATCCTCAACCAGCTCAAAGAAGGCGGCGTCAGCCCCAACTTCGCTAAGCTTAAGGATCTTGTATTCGCGCGAGGTCTCACCGCGGTGGTTGAGGGTGATACGCAGGTTGCGAATAAATGACTGGACGCGCTTGACGTGATCCTTAAACCGAGGGTCGCGGAGCTCCTCACGGGTGCGCAGACCAATAAATGCCATTATAAGATCAAGAAGGTTGCCCGAACGATAAAAGGTGCATACGATGGTGTCAACATTGAGGGCAAGCCCATCCGCTCCAGGCATAAAGGAGCGGAAGTAACCAGGCCATACTTCAAGCCCACCCATCATGTTACGAGCACCTTCACTCGTGTAGAAAGAATCTCTGACTTGGACAAACTTATTATTTGTCTGATGGCGAAACACAATGTTAAAAGCCATGATCGCCATAAGCCCAGCCGGTGTGCGGGCGTGCATCTCGGCAAGGTCCACTGGGATCTCGTTAACCTTGGTGAGCTTGAGTTTAAAAATGCGGGAACTCTTGGCTTTGCCACCGCGCTCGGGAAGAACCACTTCAGTCTCAAACTCTTTTTGAAAAGGGAGAACACGAGGGGAAAACGCATTCTTAACGCCATCAAATACAAGGCTGATTTTATTAAGCACAGCACGGTCATTGCTGCACTTCTGAACGAATGCCTCAAACACCTGCTTATTGATGGGGATAGGAACCTCGGGAGCAATTACGATATCGTAATGGTGGATCGTCTCAAAATTTTTAAGCTTGATGGGAAAGTAATTCACGTTGATCTGACTTGACCGGCCCGCTTTTCCAAATCCTGGACGCTTGCAGAGAGGTTCAGAATAAATTTCAGCCATACTACCAAAATATCTTATTAGTGAAAATAAACTTACGTAAAAATTCAAAAGATTTAAAAGCAACTTTTTGGACAGATTGTGATCTCTTTAAATAAGAATCCAAGAGCGCGTGCTACATAAAAAACATTTTCACTCATATGAACCAATCTTTGACAATAATTTAAAGCTTACTAAAGTTTATCTTGAGGTTAAGATTTCAGAATGTCTAATAAATGAGTTGGCTGGAAATATAAATAAAGTGTGGCAAAAAAGTAATGCACCGCTTAAGCTATAAAAAGTCTTGAACCATAAGGTGGTGGACATAAATTTCAGTACATTTTGAAAGAAAAGCTCTAAAAAGCCCTAATAAATTGAGCCTTCAATAGGAACATTTGAAAGCTAGCTAAGCATAAACACAGGTTTATATATTACCTTTAAAAAAGTAAAGAACTTGTGTAAATCGATTAACGTTAGTTCCATATACTACTCTCAGCATTACCATCTCGGATTTCTATCGCTCTTCTAACGCCACATAATGACCTGAATGACCTTATGTAATAAAGTCGGAATACATTCTTAAAATGGCACAAATTTAGCTATTTAGAGATCATGACGTCAACTTAAAACTTAATGCAAGCTCTTAACCAACCTATAAAGTCAAGGGAAATTCGATTGTCTATCTAAATATATAAATCTATCTACTTAATAAAACACATTCACTCACTCACTGACTGACTGACTGACTGACATCTGAAACCTTCGAGTCTGATAGGGTCAATCTATTTGGGTGAGTGGGTGAGAATTGGCGAATCTTATCGAATCTGAAATTATCGAGCCTGATGGGCTTAATCTATTTGGGCGAGTGGGTTAGAATTGACAAATATCATTGAATAATTTCACCAAATTGCTCACCTGAAGCTAATCAAGTGATAAGTTTAATTTATTTGGGTGAGTGGGTGAGAATTGGCAAATAAGATCGTATCTGAAATTATCGAGCCTGATGGGTTCAATCTATTTAGGTGAGTGGGTGAGAATTGGCAAAAATTATCTAATAATTCATCAAATTGCTCATCTGAAACTCAACAAAAATCAGTATTAGAGTTTAAGTAGATTAAGTAAGGATAATCAATTCACCAGCCACGAGAGCAACAGTGGAGCTGTTAGTCTGAGTGGCTCGAGAGTAGTGCTGGCACAGCCTATAGGCTACAATGTGAGCTTATCATTTGATAAACTAAATACCGTAGCAAAGCACGGGTATCTGGATGTTAGGTTTATATATTTTAAAAACCTGCCTAATTTGGTTCACTTAATTAATAAAATACTTTTGGCAAGTTAAGTAGAAGTTGATTTAGTAGTTTGGAAGATATGTCACATGCTCAATGATTTTAAGTATAAAGAGATGTTTCGGGTAGCAGGTTGGTGTTATTTAATTGATTCGATAGGTTTTTTTGTTTGGCCGAGTGGTTGATGGCTTTTGTTTGAATCGATAGGACACAGTTTAGCTTTGAGGGGTGATTAGTTATTGGTTGTTTTGATAATTTCATTTAGGTTTACCTAAGTGGTTGGTGGATTTTGGTTGATTCGATTGAGCAATTAGATTTGGCTGAGTGGTTTTGTTTATCTATAACTAGCGGAGTTATCCGTGCTTCGCTACGGTGTCTATAGAATTTCAGGTGATTCGAATTGATTAATTTAGATTTTATATATAGCTAAGCAATAACTACTCGGCTAAATCTAATTGCTCAATCGAAGCAACCAAAAAGACCAACCACTCAGCTAAAACTAACTGAACTTATCAAATCAACCAATAGCTAATCACCTCCAAAGCTAAACTGTATCCTATCGATTCGACCAAAAACCATCAACCACTCGGCCAAATAAAATATACTTATCAAATCAATCAGATTCTAAATTATTTTAGCTTTTATATTGATAGATAGCTATCAATAAGTTCAGAAACAATTAAACCTATTAAAAATTTCAACCTCCAACCACTTAGCTAAAATCTATAAGTCTGCCAAATTAATTAAACCATCAATCTCTTATCTGAAACTATTGAGCCTATCGAATCAACCAAAAATAAACCACCACTCAGCAAAAACAATTATTGAACTTACAAAACAGCCAAAAACTACCAACTAAATATCAAAGCCTATGAAACTATTGAATTAAATGAATATGAAAATACATAGCCAAATTGCTATATAATTACCATTAGAAATATACATTCTAGATCTTATATAGAACTGATGTTTAAATTTATATGATTATATTAAACAATTACATATTAGCATTCCATTCCCAAACTTTATAGAATACTTGTGCCAAGTTTGGTGATTTTTGGTTATTTGCTCGAGATAATGCATCTATATAAACAAATTAACATACTGATTCTTTTGTAAATAAAATTTAAGATTAATTATTGTTGATACCCAGTTTAACACAGATTTGTGGGGGCTTAAAGTTCATCTGATAATCTCATAATTTTTATATTTGTAGATGGTTATCAATAAAATTAAGTAATCAAATTATACTGAATCAATAAAAACATATCAACCATTCAGCCATACCCAATAAAAAAATTCTCTCTCTCAAATATCACTTTTAAAAGCAAAAAGTGAACTGAACAAGAATTGAAAGAGCAACCAACTGCCAGAGCGCACTGCAATTATATAGAGCAGTGAACAAAGGCCAACCACCCAAGCGTAGGGAAGTCAATCTGCCCATCTGTGCGCAGCATATAGAAATGGACAACTTGCCTGTGCTGATATTAATTTTTAATAACAATACAAAGGATGCTACAATGGATGTACCATCTAATGACCTTCCCGCTGGCTAAAACCCTGACATGACTAGAAATGGGGAAGGGCAATTTAACATGTGTATGTCAAGAAATGATCTGGCAACATGAATGACAATGAAACGCATGAACATGTTGATGGGTCATGGGGCCCTAATGACTAGTGTAGATGATGGGGTTGACTCCCTAGGGTTGATGACTGCCAACACCTAGATGACAAGAGCAACCTTCTGGGAGCAAGGCCCAACACCAAGAACAGTGGAGTTGGGAATATTCCCTATTGAACCTCAATCAGCAGAGGGGATTGGGGCCTTGCAGGGTGAGAAAATTATTGCCAATAAAACAAAAAACCTGGATGAAGTATTGGTAGGATCTGAAACTGACTCAGATTTGAATGACAAAAATTGGCAGCTCAAACCAACAGAGCCAAGCTATAAAAAGTTTTTTACCAACATGGAGAAACTTACTGAATCTGCTCAGGGTATTCAAGTGAAGAACAAGTTGGGCTCCAATTCTGAAAAGGCCCAGTTGAGGGGGTGAATGGTCCCTGACCAAAATCAATTTGGCAACATGAGAAATTTATCAGACATGATCCCTGATACACTATTGGGTGCAATCCCCAATGAAGTCATGCTGATAGGAGGCTCTAGCTCAACAATGCATTGACAGCCAATCCCAAATAACCAATTGCCAACCCAATATGAACTATTGGGGACCAACCAAGGTGGGGGTGAAACTATATCAGGGACAAAATCTAAGGGATTAGACATCTGAGAGAGTTCAGCTAAAAAACCAAAAGTATTACCAGAAGGGGTGAAAACACTGACAGTGGTCAAGTTGGCAGCCAGGGCTCCAGTAAAATTTACACTGATCCAGTCAGATATTAGTGTGCTAAGGCGTATCCACCTACAAGGTCAAACAATGGGAGGCCCTCCAGTTTCTGTACTCTATGGCAACTCAGTGGGTCTCCAAAGGTATCAAGCTAGCCATTGCAGCTATATGGTAAGACCACAAATTTTCTGCTGGAGTGGCTAAATGCTGGCTCAATACCCAAATCTTGATTAACATGGCAGTACAATTCAAGGTGTCCCAAGTTTGAACCAAAGATGCCCTGGAATGGATGAAAATCTCCATGGACTACAAGGTGATAGAGGCTGCAATCTGTGAAGATTTAAAACTGGTGGATGCAAAAGCCTGGATGGAGGCTGGAATTGACCTATTAAATGTGATAGAGTATAATAAAGTGGGTATTACAGCATGATATACCCAAGCCATTGGGAGCTCAGGCCTCAACCCAACAGACTTAGCTGAGTACATGAAACAATTCCTGAATGCATCTACAGCCCTCGAATGAGCCTGACACTCTATTCCAGTGGACATGGCACTGGAATGGTATACCACTACTTTCTCCCCCAGAGAAGGTACTACTATGGATCACAGCCGGGTTCAAGGAAACTGAGGCCTTATACTGGTTGTACACCCAAATTTCACCAGCCACCACATCAGACCTGATGAAAGTGGG
>JAKSZP010016766.1:0-15500 GCA_022478985.1 Massospora cicadina | reverse complement strand
AGACTACCCTGCAATCAACTGATTTAGCTATGAGGAGACTAGCTGATGAAATTATCCAAGTACAAGCCTTAGCTTTAATATCCCTTGCTGCTGCCACTTTAAAAAAGGGAACAAGAACCAACGCTAGTAGACCTACACTACCTGAATATCAAGTTGGGATCTTGTACTCTTCTATCATCATAGACCGGGAGTAAGCTTTCAAAAACTTAACACCTTATGGGCTGGTCCATACCTTATTATTTACCATCAGGGTATTGAATACTCCATTGCTGCTGTTGATACTAGTACTGTTAGCAATAAGAGTTCACAGTAGATTTCTTTGTAAGTATGTGCCCCCTAGGCAAGATCTTTAGGGGGGCATTGTTGGGGATTCAACTATGATGACCAAAATTACTCAAGATTGAGATTTGATATCATGGTCTAATGAGATTGTAAAATCCACATAAGAGATATCCAATTCTCAGATAGACCAACTGTTGAGATTCAATATGACTGGGCGATAAGCTAATGTTCCAGTGAATTGATAATTGAATGCAAAGCAAGCTCCAAGGACGAGTAATAGGTTAGAGCAATGTGAGGGGAATCAATTGAATCAATTATGGTTTGGTAATTGATGAAATTCCATTAAAGCCTCAAGGGTTGAATGAATTCTACATTGATAGAAAATCGAGAATTACTAAGAGAAATGTGTCAAATCTGTTGAGGGATACCGAGGGTTAAAGGTTTAGTGAGAGAGAGAAGAGGGGGAGGTTTTTGTAAGAAGAAAGAGGAAGTGAGTAGGAAGAAGTAGGAAATGTATGCAGAGAGGGTCTGCGGTTAGATTATATTAAAATAAATAATAGTGACATTGGGGCGATTGCCTCATTTTTTATATATAAATTATTACATTTAATCGAGGCCAACGATCTTAATATTGTTTGGCCGTTGCTCAGTGGGCTAAACCCTGCGCAATAAGTTCAGTGGAAATAAGCCATATCCGCTGAAAAGTTAACACCAACAATCAACCCTTTGGAGTTATCAACCTCCTCTGAAGAATAATGCTAAGATATCTGATGAGGCAAAATATCATTCAAGAAGGTCAGTCACATCTAATAAGAATCTAATCAGATCTGGCCATCATAATTATGGTATTAATAATCAGCAATATCAGTCATCTATTAGGAAAGATCTTACCTCAGGTACATCCCAAAAATCCTCATGAAGAACTACTAAATCTGCCCTATAAATATCCCATATTTCTAACTAGTAAAGTACCTCTATTTTTGTCTTGCGTAGCTTAATTTTGGTCTATTCATACAGGATTCTGTATTTCTTTTTATTTAACTGAGGCAAGCCGACCAGGGGACAGGCATTACCAAAAGAAAGAAATGACATGAAACCTGAACTGGGTCAATTCTGTCGAAGAAAGCTTTTTCACCTCTGGATTTGGACTCTAATTTTTCTGGTTATGTCATGGGTAAGGTTTACATGTTATTATACCTACTAACTGCCAATAGCTTCCTTTGGCTGGCACCCCAATCAATGTGCAAAGGGTGGGAATTGAACCTGCAACCTTCAGGTTGGTAGCTGTATGCCCTTACTGACTCACCTTCCACCCCCTGGATTCTGTATTTCCAATTGGAATCAATTATAGCAATGGAACTAATAACTTCATTGCACTTGTGCCAATCTTCACTAGAGCCATTGAACTAATAAAATCATAGCCTTTGAAGCACCTGCTTATCATAATTTCTACCTAAATTCCAACAATTTTATAAAGGCATGGGCAGACTGTTGCAAAGATGAGCAGCCCTGCCAGACAAATCACCCCCTTTGGAACCATGAACTGCAACGCATAGTTTGTTCTGTACATGGCTAAACCCACCATAGCTTGAAGTGGAAGTATTCAGGGGAAATAGGTTGGCAACCTGGCAAACTGGACCACCAAAGTGGCCTTTTTGGGATCTAGGTGCAAACAGTGGGAGTGTAATATTTTCAAAAATTAATGGCAGCTTGGATGCTGCCATTGCATCAGCTCCAAAGTGGAAGACGAGGTTGAAATACCCCTTAAAGGGGCGGAAATTAATGAAGCCAGTGGGTTTAAACACCATCATGGCCACCTTGATGATGGCTACGTTTGCATATGGGAAGCAATTCCTACATTCAACCCAGATGCCAAAACGCAATTTTCTCTGTGGGAGCACAAAAGGGCTCCAGAGCACCGCCTGAGAACTTGCAAGGTGGTGGCCCAAACCCCAAGGGGGGACATAACGCCCAGTAGCATTAGGAGGGCTAGCCAAGCCTGCCCATGAGCGCTTTGTCAGCGGCCAAAATATGCTAGATGGAGGTGCACCACCACCCCAGGCCAGGACAGCAGGCGTCAATAGCATTAATATTTGTATGTTTTGGCTTTATTGCGCAGCTATTTTTGTATTTTTTTAAAAAATCAATTTTGGCTTCAATTTTGTACTGAAACAAAAGAGAGTTTTTGTTGGACTTTATTATAATGGTTCTCTTTCCGCTAGGCATAACTTTCTGAGCCAAATTAAACAAGTTTATAAAACAAATTGAATTCACCCATTGTAGTTTCACTCCAATGTCCTCAGATTCTCTGCCAGCTGCTATAGAGTGGGGCAGCGGTGAAACTCCCCCTGCCATTTTCCGTCTGGCAGGAAAACATGCTAGGATTAGTTCACCCATTCATTCCAAACCTATGGGACGATTTGTTCCACCCAAGGACCTAGACGCCCACCTTGCTCATACCCAAGCAGTACCTTGCTGCCCTCTAGTGCTCCCCTGGAGCAACATGCGCTATGGCCTGAGGGTCAAAAATGGGAAACTATTTCCATACCACAACCAAGCCATTATTAAAATGGCACAGGCAGTGATGACACCCGCCGGCTTTATTGATTTCTGCCCCTATAAGGGGTATTTTGACCTCAGCTTCACCTGCGAAGCCAACGCTGCCACTGCAGCAACTGTGCCCCTGGTATTCCAGGGCACCCCTCTCTCCACAACTTGGACTCAGCTCCTAGCGGAAACCACTTTAGTGGTTCAGTTTGCTGGTTTTCCCACCCACCTCCCCCCCAAAGTGCTCCACCAGGAGCTGATGGAAGGTTTAACAGCCTATGGCGCCAACCCCATCTTTTCAATTTGTGGTTCCAAATGGGGCACATGATTCACTGGGCCTCGGGCATATGCCACGATCAGCCCTAAATTTAATAAAACCGCGGTGTCAATTCCACCATGCACCGTTGTTCCCTCAGCGCCTGACCATCCATTTTTGGGCCCACATCAAGGTCAGGCGGATGATCTGTCCATCATATTTTGAGTTAGACCACTCAAAACGCAAGTGCCCCTCATCAACCACTTCTGGCAGATCAGACAACTCATCCTCCAATATCCAAACTGCTGCCCACCCTGTACAATTTCTGGTATGAGGCACAATCCTACCTCCCCCACCCCAAAGCCTGTTGCTGCAGCTTCACCTGCAGCCACCAATCAGCCTCCTCCTCACCCCAATGCCATAAGTAATTCCACCAATCAAGCATCGGATTTGATCCCAGTTTGTTCCTATGTTTCCTCAAATAATTCAACCAAAACTCAACCATACGCTGATTCACCAATCTAATTAAGCCAAAACCCATGGTAATTATTGGCTGAAATTGAAGAATCAGGTAAGCTCATTGAAGAACCATCTCTGAAAATTGAGAAGTTCATTAATGCAGAATGGGACGCCAGATACCCCCCTCAACTTTATACCCTACAGCCAAATGCTGAATTGTTTTGCAGTGATCACCCGCTTGAAAATGGAAAGCAGCTTCAACACCAGATTGTCGTCCCCTGCGTAAAGCTGTCACTAAATCAGTAGTGATGCTCACAGGAGGAATTCCACCTCCTGTTATCCCTGCAACCTTAACTCCAAAAAGTAAAATCACGGTGACTCAGCTATAAAAAAATAAAAAAGATGCTATCCAGAACGTGGCAACTATATAATGGAATCCAAAAGCAAAAATAACCTAAACCAACATTGCCACATTCATTAAACTCCCAGATGCCCATATCAAAGCTGAAAAAGCTTTAACCACATATATCAGTGTAATTTATCTAGCTGGAAATTTCCATGAAATTCCATTTATCAGTGATATCAAAACCCATGCCGCAGATGCCCCAACGCCATTACTGTCAGCCATGACATGCACTCTAATATGCGAGGAAGAAGTGGCTGCCAAAGATGCTGCCAAAGACGTGCCCCCTGACCCCCTATCCCCTTCCTCCATGGAGGGATAAGTGGTTTCCGCTGCCCACCTGGTTGGTTGCTTTTCAATTCATTTATCCAATCCGCTCATTAGGGCTCTTTGTTTGAAACAAGTAGTTATTTTAGTTTATAGTTAGTTTTAGTTTATGTAATGACCATCCCCTGGTCGGCTTGCCTCAAATCTTTAATTTATTATAATGGTTAATATTATCAAATTCGGTGTATATTAAGCTCTAATTTACTCTAATTTCAGCGCAATTAATTTTTAATTTATAAAATAAGATCTTTAAAAAATGAAAAATTGAAATAATGATATGAGCAAAAAAGTTAAGAGAAAAAAAATGACAAAAGCAAGCATAATTATTCTTTCTTGTTTTTTTTGCTGCAAGAAAGACATTGATGGTAGTGAACTCCTGTCAAGGACAAGGAGGGAGATTAGGGAATCAAGGATGCTGAACCAAGATCCTGAATATGACAAAGGGTCAATTACCCTGACCAGGAGGAAAACTGGCTTTCAGGACTAGTATCATTATGAATAAATGACTAGACCATACTTTTTCTATTGTTGCAATAATTAATTGCAACAAATTTTGATTCAAGACTAAGTAGTTTTGATAATTTCTTTGAGAAGATTAGCGTGCACTAATGTTAGGTAGCAGTTGGGCTAACAAACTAAAGGGCACAGCAATGGGCTCCACAAAGTCCAAAATTCATAAACGCCCCAGCAACAATGGCAGCCTAGATAAAAATATCAAACCCTGCGGTTAGTATTTCCCTGAAGATTTTAGCCTGACAAGCAAAATGTAATCAGTTCATCAAAACTCCGCATTCCAAGTTCCTGTTGTCAGTGGAGCATGGGCTTTAAGTTTTCCTGGATATTAAGAAAATGGCTCTTTGGGAAATGTTCTGTGGAGATGTGCACAACAAATTCCTGAATTCAGTATATGTGTCATGAAAACGGTAGAAGAAGTTTAAAATGGCCTGCCAATCAGGATGCCTGAGCACCCAAAAAGCAATCCATAATGCCAGGGGCATTGCCGCTCATATAACGTTATATGGAGCCACGAATTGGGAAATGATAACTCGTTGGTGTAGAACAAGCATGAAAAGAAACCCAAATATTAATCATATAGAAACATCCCCAGACACTGGGGGTTTCGCTGTAGGGGATTTTACCATTAGGATGGTTTCTACTGGGTTACTGGTGGGTGGGTTCAATACAACTGAGGAGACAAGGGGGCGAACCCTTGCTTGGAAATGGTAGATGTAAGGCCACAAGATCCCGGTATATTGATGGAAAATAGTTGCAATGAGGGGGTTAAATTTCCAGAAATGTCTTGCACTTTGAATCCAGTTGACGATGGTGGGAGTTATTTTTTTAGTACTAGATGGTCCTTGGTGGGAGTTATTGTAATCATCAAAACTGGTAATGCCCATCTGGTGTAGGGACTGACAGGCCACCAGGGTAATGCCATCAGGACTTTAGCAAGAAGAATATCAATAAAGTAAAAAATTGATGGTTGTGGCAGAAATTTAATGAAAGGAAAATAAAGAGAATTGACCAACAATTTTCTCAGTATGATGCAACTGATTGAATATTGTTCAATTGATGTGGGTAAAAGCAGGAATCAGGTCCCTCAAATTAGACCTAACCTAGCAAATTTTCTGGGGAAGGGGGAAGATAATCTCAATGGGAACTGACATTAAAGTATTTGGCAGCAGGCCAAGTTTCTGTCAGTTCAACCAAGAATGCCTGAACCAAGGCTTGACTGCATTTCCATCAGTTGGCATGACGGCATCTAGTCCAATGAGCAAAAGAATTCAGGGCCACCCTTATAGGGGCGGTCCCAACTGGGTGAAAATAGGTTCAGGAGGTCCAACCCACCCATGCCCAGTTACTGGGGCGTTCATTCGGTCAAATGAGTTGTCAGCTGCAACTCCCAATTTGCTGAATAGGGGTTTCAAACTTTCAGCAATGGTTTCTGAAGATATCATCTACATATTGGGGATCATCCCCAATGATTTCAAGAGGGGATTAGCATCAGCAATCATACTGCTGGCTGAGTTGAAACCGTCAGTGATTCCAGTTGATAATTCAATATTTGTCCCTTTTAAATATGTGGTTTCTAATTTTTGGGCTTGATTACCATCAGTTTTGGACCCTTCGACTCTGATTTGGTGATCTTGGTGCAGATTTTCTCAATCTGGTGGACAAGTTTGGCTGAGGTGAGTGAGGGTACTGGGGGAGGAATCTGAAGAGGGTTGGCTGTTACCCAGCGCTCATCTACCATGTGGGCGAGGTCAACCTGGGTGACGAGGGGTACAGCTGCCCTCTTCAGATCCCTTTTATCTGGAAACGGGAAGATATCCCAATCCAAGCACAGGAGACGTTCCCCTGGACTTACAATATGTAGCACCACACCCATGACCCACAAATGGTTGGATCTTGGGTTTGAAACTAAAGATGCAGCGGACGAAGCTGCACAGATGTGTGTGGTGGTAGACCTCCCAGATGGTCAATGGGTGGTCAAAACAAAGTGCACCTGATGGACCAAATCAAACATAAGTTTTATTATGTTTGACTTCCTCCCCACAACAATCAGGCGCACAGTGCTGGAGCACTATCTCATGGTTGGGCTTAAGGCCTATGGTGAACTTCACTCCATTAAAATGCAACGCTTTATGCTTATCCTGGACCTGTGCATAGTCAAAGAAATTGCTGTGATCACCTCAACCATGGTCATCGTGGAAGACTATGCCCAAATCCCTCACACCGCAGTTGTGTTTATTGATAGGCAAGAATCTCACCCATTTCACATCACAGTGGATAGCACGCCCCTATCTGCACCTTTTGTCGCACTTTTGGCCACAAGGCCCACACCTGCCCTGCCAAGGAGGGCATCACACAAGCCGAAATCCTCCCTGATGCAATGGGCAGTGCAGACTCCCATTATAAATCAGCTATTGACACTGACGCCGGCTTCCTGTGGGGCGCGCAGGGTGTTACATTCAGGTCAAACCTGTGTCCCCGCAGGAGCACAAGAAGGCCAAACAGGCCTTCAGAGCAGCAGCCAAGGCAGTAGCCACGGCTGCATCCATAATCCCGCCTGCCCAGACCTAGGATGACATCATGTCATTCACTGTGGAAGCGGTTTGAGAATCTGAGCTCCAATAAGATTAGGCCAACCAACCTAATGTCTGAATGGTGAGTAAGATTTACCCAAGCAAACTCACCAATCCTCAATTGAAACTGAAACTACCACCCATTTCCCTCCTGAATTTTTTTCAACATTTATTGGTGCACCGCAGGAGCACAGTAACTCAAAAAGATCAGACCAAATCAATAGAATACACTAAAACCTCAACTACATCCAAAGCGTCGGACTCCCTTAAGACTTCATATGAAGCACCAAGAACAAGGTCCAAAACTACTGCTGCTGAGAAAGCGGCAAAGGATGGGCAAGGGAGCCCTTTCCATAGCACCTAAGATGTGATGGGGGATCCTTCACAATAGTGACGATGAACTTCACTGGAAAACAAGGCCTTGCTGTCCCAGGCTAGGTAACTGAGTTTTTTAAAAATAATTTACTGTGGACATCCTAGTCATTCAGGAAACCCACTGTCCACATGGTGCAAAAGAAACATGGGCAACCATTTTTCTCCCCTCCCTTTCCTTTTGGTCACCTCACTGTGGAATGCTCATATGTGTGACCTATAGTTTTAAATTTATTTCCAAAAATTTATACCTCGATGGGTGTGTGCTTGTTTTTTCCTTTTTATGGGATGATGAAGTTTACAATATCATTAACATTTATGCCCCAACCTGTGCGCAGGCTCGTCAGAATTTCCTCTCTAATGTAACTTCACTCCCACTTCTGCCTGATCTATCTGTGGTGGGCGACATGAACTTCTGGGCCAACCTGACCACCAACCAATGGCCTTCTACGCCTACCCCCGCAGGGCATGTTGAACTCTGCATTCTTAAAGCCACTTTGGAGATGTTTGATACCCTCCCCAAATATGAACTGCTGCTCCCCAACGTATCCCATCCCCATGTGAACAACAGTCAGCTGAGGTCTATGTCCTTCTTTGACCTTATTCTTTCCCCGTTGACCTTTAAAACTCAGATTTCACACTTTATGATGACAAATTTTGATTTCACTGACCACAGATTGGTGTCGATTTCCTTTTCTTTGTCATACCCAGTGGCACAGGCGCCAAAATGGTGCAAACTGCGTCCAGCCGAGATCACATCGCCCAGGTTTTCCTTATGTGTGGACACCAAAACTTCAGCACTGGAGTTTGCCACACTGTTCTGTGTGGACCCACTTACTACATGGTCAACCTTCAAAGTGAACACCATCCAATAGGCATGCCACCTCTCATCATGTCACTCTCAGGCTGCCTTGGTGGTCATTAAGCGCACACTAGCAGAAGTGGACCACCTGGAGCCAAATGTCCCTGCTGAAGAGTACAGCCCAGCTTGGAGTCACAAGTGGGCAAAAGTGTCCACTCACCTCAACGCAGTGGTAAGGCAACACAAACATCGCGTTTGTGTGCAGTATAAAGCAAAAATCATAATGTGATGCAAAATGTGCTCCGCTTGTTTTTTCTGTATTTTCTTTGCACCACAACAGAGCTTGGCCTGCACACAGGTGAGACGGAAAGGTAATTATGTCACATAAACTCCAGCCAAAGCAGCAATTGAAGATTAAAAATATTACTCCAAATTGTACCAATCTGATTCAGTTCAACCGGCCAAGTTGTTGAACTTCTCAAAAGCGCACATGTTCACACCGTTTCCTGTTACCCAGAGTTGATGAATGTATTTTCTCAGGACAAACTCTGGTATGCCGTTTGCAGTGCACCGCACAGGAAATGCCCAGGTCCAGATGGGATTTCTTATGAGATCTATAAGAGATATTTTTTATTCTCCTCTTTGTTGCTTGCCTCAATGAACCAGTGTTTGTTGGAAATGCTCCTCATTCCTGGGGTCCAGGAGGCGTAAATTTTAATGCTGTATAAAAAAGGGGATAAGCTGGACTTGGCCAACTGGCAACCCATATCACATACTAACACAGATACTAAATTTAGTTACTAAAATTATGGCCAACCGCCTAGGGGATGTTGCCTCTGATAAAATCTCCTCTAAACAATTCAGTTTTATTCCCAAGCGGTCTTCTGGGACAACATACACACTGTAGCCAGCGTCTTCCAATCCATGGCTACTGGAGAACTTGTTTTCTTAGACCAGCAGAAGGCTTATGATAGAGTCAACTGGGATTACCTCAAAGCCTGCCTCCACAAGTTCCACCTCCCTCAACGGTTTATTAATTGGGTGATGTTGCTTACGGAATCCACCACAATAACTGTGCGTGGCCTGGCTTCCTCACTGACATAGTTTACCTCAAAGGTGCCTCCGCCAAGGGGACCCTTTGAGCCCAATCTTGTATAACTTCAGCCTTGGCTCACCTTTATGCAATGTGAATTCCTGTCTTATTGGTGTCCATGTGCAAGGCCAAGCACCAGTTAGGTTGTTAGCATCTGCTGATGATTGTGTGGTTGGGGTGTCTAACAACCCTGATGCATGCGCACTGGAGGCTACTATCCAGGATTATACCAGGGTAAGTAATTCCACACTTAACACCTCCAAAACTAAAATTATTCTCCTCAGCTGATACCAAGCCCGCTGGTCACCAGCACCCCATTACCTCCCTGCTTCAGCAACTAGCTCACATGTTTGCTTGCCCTGACCACCTCATACCGCTCCACTTGTGCTCCCTTTCATACCAAGACCCATTGATGGTCTGGTACGCTATATGGGTGTGTGGCTGGAGGTGGGAGGATTTGCCTCGTCAGTAATGGAGCACCACATCCTAGACAATGTTGCAAAGCACATCGCTTCCCTCAGTCCCACCAGACTACCCTCCAAGGATTGGTTTTGCTTGCCAACTCTATGCTCCTGTCCAAAGTCTGGTTTGTGTCCCATGCTATCGCCTTCTTCCAGCTTTCTTCACCTCATTATACGCCCTACTGCAAGGGTGGCTTTTTTTAGGTCTCTAACCGCCAGTGCGCCTGGTGTCATGTTTGGCCCTAGGCATAGTGTTGTATGGGTATGCTCAACTTCAAGGCCCATGCCGCCAAAATACTTGGCACCTGGATCTCTGCAGTCACCAACCCCACACTCTCAACCCAACACTAGTTGCGTGCTGCACGGTCCACTTTTCCCGCGCCTATGGCCTCCATAACCCCACTAACCCTAACACTCTTCTTTCATATATGGCAACTCACCCATCTGCAGCATGCCCACACAGGACCATCGCACATTTTAAAAGGATTCTACTTAATATGAGGAGTGCAGAATGGAGGATCATTATCAGTGGGTATACCTCGCAGAGGGGTCGTCCTACTACCCTATTCAAACAGGAAGTACAAGGGAAAGCCGTTCTGAACAATTTGATACTCATGAGGTCCCCTACCATGGCCATAGTGGATTATCTGGACATGCTGGACATCCCATACAACCTAGAAACCCAGAAAGCCATCTAGAAGTTTACCAATCACCCTCAATTACAGTTACAAGTATGTTCACATGTGTGGCGCTGCTTGAAATGGGTAAGCCGTAAAGCAGAGAGATCCAATGCATCACACACCTCATGTGTTGTGTATGACTAATATGGTACTTTTTCCACCGCCTGGAAGAGTGCCCACCTTCAAAAGCAATCTAGAGCGTAGTTCATCATCTCTTTTGCCAGAAGCAAACACAGACCTTCAGCCTCTCTAAAAACATCCTTTCCTTTTCCTTGAATTCCCTTATACAACCTTCCCTCCAAGCCTTAGTGGTTGCAATCAGTATGTGGACTATCCACACGGTTGTCTTGGATGCCATTTCAGGCTCTACTCCCACCCTCCAGGAAGATGTACGCCGATTCCAGTCACACCTTATGGACAACTTTCAAGCATGGTTGTTTGGTTATATACCATCCTGTCATTGACAGTTGGTCTCATCCTGGTTCCCGGTATGGTTCATCACTTCATACACTTTCCTTCATACGTGCTCAATAGTGGTGAAAGCCACCACTCACAATACCCATCTTCCTTTAATTGGCATTCCCGCTGGCAACAGGAGAGAGCATTACCTTCTCTGGGGTGCCTCTAGCATATATCAGTGCTTGATTATTTTACATATACAGGAAGTGTCCATCCCATGGTTGGCCTCCCCCCCCCCCCAAAAAAATAAAACTGGATAGACCAGCATGGCAGCAGGTCATGAGGACTGCGCTCTGAGGAGGTGGTAGCAAGAAATAAAAGGAAGTGAATCACAGGCTGAAGGTTGTCCTTATCAGCATTGAGTGAAGAACGACAGTTTTTCTGCAGAAACTAAGAAGTATCCGACTTAGTCTGAGGTGACATTCTCCTGTCCTGATCTTAATCTCGCTGGAAATCTAGGCAAGAGGGGGGATGTGTTGGGATTTTAGCCTACATTTCCAGCCGCCTAGGTTACTTGCTGGTTCGCTAGGGGATAATTCCCACTAGCAAAAGAATCAGATATCAGTTAACTACAATTTGGGTTAATAATGTCTGAGGATTTAGGGTAATTTGCTTTATTTGGATTTATATGGATCAACCCATGCAAATGCTTAAGATCTTATTGGGCAGAGTTGCCAATGAAATTGGGGCATATGATAGTTGATCACTGATTTACTATCAGGTGTACTGATTGGGATTGATTGTGTTTCATTACCAACTGATTGGGAATTTAATCAGCAGTTGTGAGGTGATAGATGCCACCTTCAAGTAGCGAATCAATCAATTGGTTCATGACCTACTATAATAAGTAAAGAGTCCCATTATCTAAGCAGGTCGCTAGCCAAATGTGGTTGGTTTTTTGTGATCAAGTGGGAAGGTAAAGACACTTCTTCTGGCTCATTCCATTTTCAGGTCTCTAGGATGTCCGACAGAGGAATTCTTATCCCAATGTAGAAGACCATTGCTGAAAGAGACTTTTTTAATAATTAAATGGCAACAGCTGCCGTTTCATGGATGAGGCGCCAACCAAGGAATTGAGCGCTAAATTATCGCCATAAATTCTTTAGTAACTTTATTAATAAAGAAGATAGATAATATCATTAATGGTTTTGAGTTCTATTCCTTTTTAGTTGATTATTGTTGTAGTAAAATAGTTGTGGGCTCTTTTTTGTGATAAAGAGTAAGGATCAGATATCCTTAGAATAGAAGCAGACCTTTGACGTGTATCTCTGCTAACTCAGCTTGATGAGAACCAAGTCCAGGAACCTCTGAATCTTAGAGTGGACTAAGTTCATCTGTAATATTTAATAAGTCCATAATTTTCAAATCATTATTTCATATTTTAATCTAAGTTTAAAGTTGTACCACATCTGATTTGGTTAACTAAATACAGATAATAGTCATCATACTATTATTGCTCAGGTATATCTATCAATCAACGCAAATTGTGCACATAATTGACTTGTCAGCTATCTTCTTGAAACAATTAGCGAAAAACCCAGTTTTTAACATATGCTGAACTGTCCCCACCTGCAGCCTCTCTTAATATTCCATCCTTAGAAATGATGCAACAATTCCATTCTTTGTATGTATCATTTAGCCCTGTCAACACCTCTGCATGCTTGGATCATGTCATGAACAGACTTAAGGAACCTTGATCTATTGCTCACCATGCAGTTTGAAAGTGCAAACAAGCCATCTGAAAATTGTTGGCCTCTGGTCTGCATGCCTTTCTGGAACAATCCTCGTTGGGATATGCTTCAAGTGTGGTGATCTCATTCAAGATGACTTTACAGTAGGAATTTATGGCTCCCACTTTTTAACCATCTAAACTTATTTTTATTATGATTTTCTATAATAACCAAGGTGCCGCTCTGATGGTCTTGATTGCTTCCCACTAACTCATCTCCCTTTGATGTAGCAAATATCAATTTAAATACAGGCCTGTTCATTCTTTCTTTCTCATAACAATCACTTTAGTTACTACGATTTGATTCGAACAGCAAATTTGGATAATCACACACAGGAAAGAAGGGGTGACTTTAAAAACAAAAATAATACAACGTGGGTGAGCGTCGCGGCAAGAGGTGCACTTAACGGTGCAACTAAGGGCAAGAAACGCCCTGGAGGGGGACCAGGAACCCAAGCCATAAAAATTCAAACTCAGACACCGTCTGGGTTTATGGTATTTACTGTAAAGCACGTGTAATACATGTACATTCAATTCAATCAACCTTTGTCAAAGGTGGAACACGGGATCAGACTCTTCCTTGGGGATGTGTCACCAACCCTGTGGGAGAAAACATGTGAGGCACAGCCCTCACTTTTCCCTCACATGGTGTTCGTAGCCACCAACAACATGGGCTGTGGCTGGATTGATATTGGTTTTAAAACAGCTGATAAAACTGATGCTGCAGCAAAAATCTGTGTGGAAATTGCCCTCCCTGAGGGCAAAAAAAATTGTGCGCACCGCGCGCACCAGATGGAACAAAGCGAAAACTTTGTTCATCTCCTTTGACTCGCTCCCCACCAACCTTCCTCATAAGGTAATCGAGGAGGAGCTCTGCAAAGGTCTTGTGGCCTATGGAGAAATCCAAAAACTCAAATTACAGCGAATTCACTTAATGCCCGACCTGTGCATGGGCAAAGCTATCGCTGTAATCAACCCCTTCCCAGAAGTGGAAGAAGATTTATCCAGAATTCCCCACGCAGCAGAATTTCACTTCGCAGATGGGGGCCAGTCAGCTGCATTCCGAGTTACACTGGAACGCGCACCACCCATTTGCAACCACTGTGGCTCACTGGGCCACAAGGAACATGCATGCCCTGTAAAAGAGGGCTTAATGGAAAATAATTTTTGTGAAGAAGCTATAGGTGAAGATAATGAAAACTTCACCAAAATGACTGATGGCCACCACCCATTCCACTGGGGTGAAGATGGACTATACTCCATCATGGACCCAGTTACAAGTAAACAGCGTAAAGCAGCACAAAAAGCCCACAAGAGAGAAGCGGCTGAAGCGGCGGCACACGCAGAATCCGCCATTAACCATGGACAAATTCAGGAGGATATTTTGGATATTCACCAAACCAACTAATCAGAACAATATGCCTAGGTCGAAAATTTTCACAGTAACCTGACTGAGCCACAAAGCGTCATCAGTCATGCACATAATGAGAAACAATGCAACCGCAATTTGGGTGAAAATGCGGTGCACAATGCAACAAAGTTGAACCTCAAAAATATAAAATCCAATCAACAACCTGCATCAAATTAACGTGAGACCTGTGCAGGAAAAGTTGACGCAAATGCAAAAAACCGCGATTCCCTTGAATCATTGGGTCAGATCAAGGGAGCCAACAATGGCATTGAAAGTGTTGGAGTACAGACGCGGAGCATGGCCAAAATGAGCCGCGATGGGATAGGACCAGAGGGTCCTCCCCACCGCTCCTGAGGCGCCACGGGCACCTCATTATCAATAGGGATGTTAAACATCGCGGGAGCCAGGGCTCATACGTCCCAAGCCAAAAAGCTACATTCCTGCGAAAACCTCTTGTAGACATCTTGGCCATCCAAGAAACCCACTGTCTACAAGGGGAAGAAGGATCCTGGTCAACCAGGGTCGCACCATCACAATCAGTATGGACGTCTCACTGTGGGGTGATCATCCAAAACAACAAAAAATTTAAAATTGCAATTTGTCATTACACTTACACGGTCAAGTCCTGGTAGCAACAATCACACGCCAAGAGGAAATAATTTTGACATCATGTATATATGCACCGTGCACTGCAACCAAGAAAAATCATTTTTTTGAAAACATTCCTACTCTCACCCTCCCACCAGATACCATTATGTTAGGCAATTTCAACTGCTGGGATTACCCCAATATGGATTGATAGCCTAATCCCAGGGGATACCCACCTGGACACATTGAATTCCGCACAATGAAGGCATCTCTTGGCTTACAGGATGCTCTTCCCCCCAGTTCAACACTCCTTCCCCACATGATGTGGCCCAACATGCATGAGGGAGTGCTTATATCGATGAGTCACATTGACCACATCTTTGTCCCAAATTCCACCGCTCAAGAATCTCCAAATTTACAACAAAAAAGATCAATTATTCTAACCACCAATTGGTTATGGTGCAGTTAGCGCCAACCCAATCTCACACACAGGTGTCTCCTTGGAGAAAGCTTCACCCAGAAAATATAATATTGCCTGAGATATC
>JAKSZP010016765.1:0-15565 GCA_022478985.1 Massospora cicadina | reverse complement strand
ACTGAGATAAGCTGACCAGGGGATGGAAATTACCCAAACTCAAAAAGGTAACAAAAAAATTCTCGCCAAAAAAATGAATGAACTGCCCAAAAATGAGCATATGACACACAAACACGAAAACAACCAACCAGGTGACAGTGGGAACCACTTATCCCATTATGGCAGAAGGGGAGGGGGAATCAGGGGGCTCATCCTCAGCATCTGCTTCACTCCAAAGTAGGGCACAGGCTACAGTGGAGAGCAGGGGCGTCAGGGGCATCAGTGGGATGTGGAGAGAAATTCCAATGATTGGGGTGGCAGGAAGACAGCCGTTAACTATAAGAGATACAATGTAACTGATCAAAGCTGTTTCAGCTTCTCATGCATGCATCGGGAAGCTTAACAAATGTGGTGATATTGGTGCAGGTAATCTTAGCTTTGGGATTCCGTGCTACCACTACCACTTGCTGGATGGCGTCATTGGTGGTTTGTGAGATTTGTCAACATCTTCTTTTGGAGCGTATGGGAAGTGGAGGGGATAATGGTAGGAGGTTATTCCTCCTGTGAGAATCGCCACTGAGTTGGTAGCAGCTTTTTGGAGAGGATGACAATCTGGCTTAGCCGTTTGTCATGATTCCAATATGACTGGATAATAATTGTGGGACAGCTAGAGCAGAATCCCTTGAAAATGAGATCATTACGATTATTTGAGTGCCTTGTGACAAGGCGATATTGGGATATAATGGGTTTTTATTGGATTGCCTCTAAATAAGGCGATAAGGCATTAAGGCAATGTCAATATTCAACAAATATGAAGTAAATCGCCTACAATTTAGGGTGACAGAGGATTAGAGAATAACAAGCTGAATTTGAGGAGAATCGGTGGAATAGAATAGCCCAAGCCATGAGAGCATTATCACCTGAAGTTGTTGTACATAAAAAATGGGCGATTGAGAGGAGGTAAGTTGTTAATAGTAAAGAAGAAATGGGGCAGCGAGAGGTAGTTGTATTTTTTAAAAATAAATAAAGAATCAATTGGCAATTGCTCCTATTTTAAGTATATTTTCAAGTTGTCCGAAGGACCAATGATCCCCACATCATCTGTCTGTTGCTCAGTGGGTTTGACCTGTGTTAATAACACAATGGATCCTAACAATACCATCCAAATTTTCAACAGTGGTGCTCACTATAGGGGGCCCATTTATCAACCACTTAACACTCCAGAACTCCAGTCGCCAGCTATGCCTTACACAAGCTGTGTTGATGGGGAGTCTTCAGGGAACACCACACCAGTTGGATATGAGGAACACAAAGTTAACTTAGACGCGGTGCTCAAAAACCAAGGTGAACTTCTTCAAGAACGAGATGCTGTAATGCACCAGCTTGATAGTACATTTAGCCAAGTGCAAATCTTGGTACAACAAAACATAGAACTTGCAAAAAGATTAAATGTTACCACCAAATGGCTGCAGTGCACAGAATGAAGATTGACCAATACCTCTTGGTCTTCTTGCTGGGATAATGATGACCATCAAGAGGGGGCATCATACGAGGAAGAATATGATGCTGGTTGGAGCTACTACACCCAGGATGGTAGTATCAGATATGAATACTAGTCAGAATGACAATTCCCTCAAGTAGTGGTGGTACCGCCCATGGCAGAAGGTCATGCTACCCCTGAAGCGGCGGACATCCCAACTTCTGCTAATCCAGCTCCTCATCAAGAAACAACTTTTGGATCTTGATCCATTCCTCAGTATGGCCTGAAACCTCATGAATGGGATGAGGAGGTTAATATTGAGAAATTACCTCCGTTTGACCACAACAGGAACATTCATGGGTTCTTCAAACAGTTTGAGTTTGCAGCGGAAGATGCCTCTGATAGATGGAAGGCTAAGTTGTTAATATCTGCCTTGGATGTCGGAAGTGCCAATCAGGTCACCTGTTACCTCCCAAGTAGCTCTGTCACCTATAAGGACATAAAGGATACTGTACTCCTCCTGCTTGGGGGTACTTCAAAGATGTAAAGCAAAAAGCAGAATTCTTAATGATCAGATTCTGTTAAAATGAGACTCTCCTAGAGTTCGCCGATCAATTCACAACAGAAGCCCATGTGCTGATTAGAGCTAGGTACTTAGTTGAAGCTGACGTGTGCATTGCCATGACCTCCGTGGTGAAGCCATATTGCAAACTTCATAATGTTATTTCACCATTTCTGGATGATGACGTACCTCTGCTCAAGATTGTAAAGTTTTTGCGTCATGTATCCCCTAACTTTCTGCCACCAAATCTGGAATGAAAGAATACCGCTGCTAATGCACCCTTTTATTCAGGAGAATACTCTCATCTGATTCCATCTCCGGTTAGTAATCCTCAACCTTTCTATAACTCTGCGCCTTGTCCTCGGCCAAATTATACTCAACAGTTTGATCAGTGACAATGGGATGGCCATGAAAACTACCAGCAACCCAGTTATTGACCAGGACCTAGCTATGCCAAACATCAACAATCAGCTTACCAACCTGAGGCTGGTTATGCCGAATGACCCCAAACTTTTTGGTCTGGACCCGCTTATGATAATCAAGGACCTGGCTCTTATGGGGTTAGATGCTATGAATGCAGTCGCCCTGGTCATTTGGCAAACTTTTTCCATAACCGCCGTGTGAACTACTACACCAAGATCAATACTATCAGGGAAAAGATGGATTGGAGTAGAGACGGGACCCTCTACCTCCGCGATACCCACTCAAAATGTCCCTGAATCAATAGTAGTATACCCTGAAAAAGTCCCTCAGTACAATGACGGACTTTTATATCAGCAGCCAATTGGAGGAGTAAATGTAGTAACTTGAGCTCAAGCCAAGGCGGTGGTGGAAGAAGAGTCCCCCAAACAACTGAAGCCGTATGCCTGTCAAATGCTTGATCAAGATTCCTAGGATCAACTTGATTCTGCCGCAGATGCGCCAACTCTGAAAGGAGTAAATGTCACCCTTCTGGTAGATGCCATTATCAAAGAATACCCCCAAGTCGGTGAGGGGATGATGAGTTTTCTTGAAAAAAAGATAGCACAAAAATGTTCACCTATTAAGCAGTCAATATTCTTCTTATTCTGAGTGTACATACTGTGATATTTTTGTTGTGAAAAGTAGAGTTAATGCTATAGTAGATACTTGTGCTCCAGTCAACATAGTTTCCACTAAATTGATGACAAAGTTGAAATTAGAACCTGATGTGGACTATTGAATGGTGTACGGAACTGCTGGAGCAGTAAGCACCATCTCTGAGGGGGCTTACAGTGCGTTGCCTCTGTGCTTTGGGTCCATTGTCATTGTAGCCCTGGCAATTGTGCTGCCAAATGAGAATTATGACTTGTTAATTGGGAACACTTTCCTATGCCGTTTTGGGGCTGTCATTAATATGACGGAGGAGACCCTAGCCATTCTGGGCCAATGGATCCCAATTTACTTTACCATTGCAGAGTACTGAAGGATCCGGTGCATATGAGCCATATCAACCTTGCCTATAGTGATGGGGTGATGTCAGTTTGATATCACCAACTAAAGCACAAGACTCAGCCCCTCCCCCAGAAAATATATGAATATTAAGGGATACCTCTTCGAGCAGCAGGGCACATATCTATACGTTCTGGCCATCAAGTCCTAGTGAACTCTGAGTTAGAAGTAGAAGTGCCAAGTGGGCTATATGGGGAAGTCATTTGGCCCTATCATCAAACGTGGTTCAAGCCGCATGTGGCTCCAGGGATTATACTTCCAGGACATGGAGAGATTAAGGTTTTGTTAGCAAACCTCCAGAGTGAACCAATGCAAATCCGCTAACACCAAATTGTAGCGTATTTACATCTGATTCCAATAGACGAGGTCCATCAGATTCATGATTTTGATTCATTGGATGAATTTGTTTTACAGGCTGAGACACCTGCCAATGTACTAACGGTGGTACCGCGGAGTAATTAAACTGGATTATCATAAGAACAGAAAAGACTAAAAAATAGCTTTTTTTGAAGTATAAGGGTATTTTCACTGTCAATGATTATGACTTAGGGTGTGCATGGGGGTGGTCCATCAAGTAGACACAGGAGATCATCCTCCTATACGTTCTCGGCCAATCTGCCAATCATGGGCAGTGGAAGACGTTGTTACTGATGAAATTGACAAGTTGCTAGAGAAAGGGATGCTCAAACCATTCAAAAGTCCGTGTGCTTCACCTGTTCTAATTGTAAAAAGAGGGATGGCACCAACCATGTAGTAATAGACTACTGCAAGCTCAACAGCATTACAAAAAAGGACTCATACCCCTTGCCATGAATTGACAATGCGTTGGACCAGTTGGGGGGAGCTCATTGCTTCTCCGCAATGGGTTCAATATTTGGCTATTGGCAGAATGAGTTACCTATGGCGGAACAGGAGAAATGCTCCATTATTACATCAAAAGGGATTTTTCAACCAACGTGTCTGCCCCAAGGACTGTGTAATGTCTCAGCTACATTACAACGGGCAATGGACACTATCCTTGGCAACTTGAAGCTGTCATGTGTCCTTGTATACCTCGACATTATTAATGTTTTCTCTCAAACCTTTTCAGAGCTTTTCAACCACCTAGAAGCAGTATTCCGCTGGCTGGCTGAGGCGAACACATAAAAAATAACCTTTAAAAGTAACTTCTTCAAAGATCAGATGGAATACCTGGGTTATGTGGTAGACTCCAAAGGGCTGAAACCACAGCCAGCTAAGGTGAAGGCCATCAGCCAAATGACTACTCCCAATAGTAAGTGTGACATACAGGTATTTTTGGGAATAGTCAGTTATACCAGCGCTTTATCCCTAATTTTAGCTGTATTGGAGGGCCGCTATTTAAGTTGTTAAAAAAGGACGTTGTGTTCAAATGGATGGAACGTTGTCAATCCACTTTCAATACACTCTTTACGGCGTTGATCAGCATACAAGTGTTATGATATCCAAACTTTGATTGGGAGCTTATCATCCAGACGGATGCGTCCCTCTCCACTGTTGGGGCTGTACTTTCTCAGGAAGATGATGATGGAGAGGAACATCTGGTAGCATACTGTAGTTGAAGTCTGAACTGTCACGAGAATAATTATACTGTGACTGAGCAGAAGTGCTTAGCAGAGATCTACATTTTATAAGCAATTCAGAGTCTATCTGAATGGGGTAAAGTTTAAAGTTGTAACAAACCATGCGTCATTACACTGGTTGCAGAACCTTAAAGAACCTGAAGGTCATTTGGCTCGATGGGCTCTTAAGTTGCAGGTTTATGATTTTGAGATCCTTCATCAGCCAGGAGTAAAGCATCATAACGCTGAATGTTTATCTCAGTTACTGACTATTGCAGTGACAGCGGACCTCAGCAACGTGATGTATGATAAGATGCTCAGTGGAAACTATGATGACAAACTGCCCCAAGTGATCAAAGTGTTAAATGGGATGCGAACAAATACTTTTCAATGGAATGGGGAACTATAAAAGAAGATTGGCGATTCTACAGTGAATTTTCCACGCCCCTCAGCATGACCAGGAATCATTATGAGCGCGCATAAGGCAGTTGGGCATGGTGGAGTGCATAAGACTATGGAGTTGTTACGCCCCAGTACTATTAAGAAAGTATGAGCTTTGGTGTGCTCAAAACTATCTCCTGTTGCCATCAGTGCCAAGTAAAGAAGCCATTTCGCCGTAAGACGTCATATTGGTTAGTTAAACCACATTTCGCCTGGCACACAATTTCCTCAATGTCATTGGCCCCTTGCCAACAGGAGCTAACCGGTGTAAGTACATACTTGTGGCTATTGACCACTTGACCCAAAGGGTTGAAGCGAGAAAGATATGAGATAGGGGGAATTTACCGTAGCCAGGTTCATGTTGGAATGCATTATTCAGTGACACGGCTGACCTCAGTTATTCTCACCTATAATGGAACCAACTTCACCTCGCACATCCTACCCAAACTGAACAAGCTTATGGGAATCCGCGGGGTCCTGATGACCACATATCACCCCAAATCCAATGGAATGGTTGAACGGGTGAATGGAACTCTGGTGAACATACTACAAAGATTAGTAATGGATCGACCTTCCAATTGGAGCTCTCCCCTTTCCACTGCCATGTTCGCCTATAACATAAGTTACCATTCTGCCTTGGGAAGAGTCCCTGCCAACTACTATACAGCTGACATCTGGCTCTTCCAGAAATAATTTATTTGTGTGTAGAAGACATTGGTAGACTGGAACCCCACTGCTATTTGACTAACCTCTCAAACATTTTGATTAACTGTAAACCAAAGCATATTACTTCTGTTTAGCCAAGAGGATCAGGAATCAGGATGCTGATCAGGCACATCATAGCAGGCCGGCGCCATTAAAGGAAGGTGATATGGTTCTCTTTATGACCAACATGGGTTTGGGTGGGAACACAAGCTAGCCAGTATTTGGATTGGTCCGTTCAAAGTTATAGAGAAACTGGAGTCAACGCATATACCATCAAGGATCCTGCAAGTGGTCAGATCATTAACCAAGTACACGCGAAGTTCCTCTGACCCTACAAACAATAGAATCTTATTGTCCAGTCAAGGAGGGGGTAATGTCATGATTTCAAATGACTGGACAATAATTGTGGGACAGGTAGGGTTGAATCCACCGAAAATGAGATCAGTACAATTATTTGAGTGCCTCAGGATGAGGCGATATTGGGATATTATGGATTTTTATTGGATATAACGGGTTTTATTGGATCGCCTATATAAAAGGCAATAAGGAGAGGTCAACATTTGACAAATACAAAGTAAATCGCCTACAATTAGGGCAACAGAGGATTAGAGAATAACAAGCTGAATTCAAGGAGAATTGGCAGAATAGAATAGCCCAAGCTATGAGAGCAGTATCACCTGAAGTCGCTTTATATAAGCAAGATGGGTGATTGAAGAGAGGTAGGTTGTTAATAGTAAAGAAGAAATGGAACAACGAGAGGTAGCTGTATTTATAAAAAATAAATAAAGAATTGATTGGGGCAATTGCTCCTATCTTAAGTATATTTTTAAGTGTGTCTGGAGGACTGACAATCCACACATCATCTGTCTGTTGCTCAGCGGGTTCGAACTGTGCAAATAACATGACAGATCCTAATGATACCATCCGAATTTATAAAACCGTTGCTTCAACAGCCAGCTGGTGGGCACTGTGAACCGTTTTGGCATCTTTCTGGGGGGCGTATAAATAAGGATTAGTGTAGCATCGTGGTCAGCATACACAAACTTCTTGAGTTGGATAGTGCAGTCTTCAATAATATTTCTGAACTCATCAATTTCAGAAAATAGGTCCCAAGGATTTTGGTTGAATTGAATTTTGTGGAATTGGCATATGCATGAGGTTTGGTTGGTTTATTGGAGGACGCATGAGAGCAAACTGGGGTCCAAGCTGGTGCTTGATTGGAGGGAGCATCTGTGGCACTGGGGCGAGGAGGAGGCTGTTTGGTGGTTGCAGGAGCGGCTGCAGCAACAGGCTTTGGGGGAGATGAAGGTAGGATTATACCCCATACCAAAGCTGGCATGGGGTGGGCGGCAAATTGGAAGCTGGCGGACAAAAAATCAGAGCCGTCAGAAGCAGCTAAGGATGGGCACTTACGTTTTGAGTGGTCCAACTCAAAACAGGATGGACAGATCATCTGCCTGCCCTCGACGTGGGCCCAGAATGTATGGTCAGGGGAGAGGGAATGATGGCGTGAGGGGAAAATGACAGGGCAATTTTATTAAATTCAGGGCAGATTTTGGCATATGCATGAGGCCCAGTGAGGCGTGTGGCCCCATTTGGGACCACAAATTATAAGATGGGGTTGGAGCCATAGGCTGCCAAACCATCCATAAGCTTCTGGTGAAGCACCTCAGAGAGAGGTGGGTGGGCAAACCAGCGAACTGAACCACCAAAGTGGTATCCGCTGGGAGCTGGGTCTGAATTGTGGGGAGAGGGGTACCCTGGAAAACCAGGGGCACAGTTGCCACAAAGGCATTGGCTTCACAGGTGAAGCTGAGATCAAAATACCCCTTATAGGGGTGGAAATCAATAAAACCGGTGGAAGTCATCACCACCTGAGCCATTTCAATAATGTTTTGATCAGGGTAAGGGAAAAGTTTCCCATAATTGGCACTAAGGCCAAAAATGCATGTTGCTCCGAGGGAGCAACATGGGGCAATGAGGCACCGCTTGGGTACTAGTGAGATGGACGTTGAGATCCTTGGAAGGAACAAATCAAATCAGGGGTTTAGTAAGACTGGTGAGCCAGTCAGGTCGCATTTTCCCATCATTCAGAAAATGGTGGGGGAGTTTCGCCACAACCCCGCACTGAGGCAGCTGGCGGGGAATCTGAGGACATTAAAGCAAAACTATGGCGGGTGATCAGAATTATTTACTTTTTTTCATAAGATTTTCTTGGGAAGTACGCCAAGCGGAAAGAGAGTCTTTTAATAAAAAGCCCTTAGTTATATAGGGGAAGACTTAAGAAAAAATACTCAAAACTTTATTTGAAATTATTTATTTATCTGAGAAAAGCAAAGGAGTTTATTAGCCTTAAAATCAATATTTAATAGAGTTTTGGTATATTTTCAAAGTGATTAACAAAAGAGAATTTGAGCTGAAAAGTTTTCACCATTCAGCAAAAATATCTTCTGGCCTTAGCCAACTTCTGTTACTTCATATCTGGTTATTTTCCAGATTTTTGAACCAATTTCACCAGATTTTAAGCTAATTTGGTGTCATTTGCTTAAGCCTGACTGGCAAAGCAAGAGCCCATTTGCAGCCATTGAACTTAGTGAGATCATTGGTTTCCCGCAAGGATTCTGGCTTTTATTCCATTGGTTTTAGATGCTTAATCTTGGATGGTCAGTTTACTCCAGGTAAAATATCACTAACTATGACATCACACTCCATTCTTGGATGGGGTTTCACACCACCCGATGAGACATTAGACGATGAAAAGTTTTTGTGGGGGTTAGTAGTTTCATGGTAGCCAATATGGCTTGAGTAGTAAGGCTTACAGCGTTGGGTTTCATGGTAGCCAATATGGCTTGAGTAGTGAGGCTTACAGCGTTAGGAATCTTATATGGAAGTTTTGGATTGGCTCTTGAGCATTTGTCCAGTCTCTGTGAGATACCCAGCTGTTCTCAGTTTCTTTATAGCCTTTCCAGGACATTAGATACTGGAGGCAACATCAGGATAAGTTGGAGACAAGAATGGCATCATTCTCATTGGGATTACCCATTTATTATCACTGTCTTAAGGTAATAAGGCATGATAGCCTAAAGGGGTTCAGGAGACACTCATGAAAGGTGTTGAACACTTTTATGGAAGGGGGTAGGTCAGCTTGGTAAGCTGACAGGCCAACCTTCCTGATGATTTTAGAGGGTCCAACATGCTTGGGCCTCCTTACGGCAGGGCTGCTTCAAGTGGAGATATTTATCATTGACCATGATTAAGTCACCTGGATTGTAATCAGGGCGTTCTTGTGCTTTCAGTTAGAATATGCTTTTGTAAATCTTCACAGCTATGACAAGATAATCGTTTAATGCCTGGTGTATGTCTCTGAGATATCTTTGGCGTGCCCATTAACAGCAAAAACTGTGGACTCTAGCCATGGGCTTAAGTTGAAGCTGGGATTATAGCCATAATTTGTTAAAAAGGGGATGTGCCTGTTGATATACAATAAGGTTATTATAGGTAAATTGCGCCAGCAGAAGGTGAGAGGCTCAGTTTGTTCTGTTATGAGTTGGTATGGATATGCAAGAATTTCTCCAAACCTTAACTCACCCTCTATGTCTGTTCATCTGACTGTAAGTGAAAAGCTGTGGAGTGGCAGGGACAGATACCTAAGATGAACTGTAAGGCTTCCCAGAACTAGTAAAGTAAATTGAAGCCACAATTACCAATAATTTCTTTTGGGAGGTTATGTTGGCAAAAAATGTAGTCCACAAAGAAGTGGGAAGTCTGAATGGAGGTGGTTGTAGTATTACAAGGGATCAAAATGGGCCATCTTGGTAAAACAGTTATAAAAATTTTTGGGAATGATTAATATCAGCCAATAACCCCTATAAACTTATTACTTACACAGATTTGGATTTTGTGCAATTTGTCCGCGTTGTATAGTTATTGATATAATCAGTTGATAATAGTATGAAGACTATTATTTGTAGTTGAATGGAATTCTTAGATCTTAGCCCAAAGCTCGGCCAGTATTTCCACTTGAAATACTTGTGATGTCTCAAAATAGGGACTAAATTCCCTCATACCGTCTAACCTGATCTTCTCTAAGGTTCCCGTTGATGGTTTCTCTGGTTTGACACATAGTCAGCAGCAATCCCCAATTTGTTTCCACTTCTTCTATGGATCTCCGCTCAGATCCTTACTCTTTTCCTTAAAGAGTCTCCCAACTATTGCACATAGCAATAATATTCCTGAGAAAGAATAGAACAAATGGATGCTGATAGAGTTTATTACACTGGTATATATACTGTATACTGTATAAACTGTTTCTATTATAAGTGAATTCTAGGGAATCTATAGTGGGGGATTTGGTCATCTAACCCTTGGTTGACACCTCTTTGATGAAACGGCAGCCTTTGATGTTGAATCACCCATCCTCATCTCAGCAGCAATGGTCTTCCCCATCCTGGATAGGATTCCGTCATTGGACATCCTCAAGACCTAAAACAAAAAGAGACAGAAAATGTGTCCCTAACGTTTTCCTCTCAATCCAAGTGAACCAACCATATTTGGCAAGCGACCTGCTTAGGTAATGGGACTTGTTACCCATTAATGCAGGTTGCAAACCAACTGATTGATCTGCTAGTTGCAGGTGACATCACTTGCCTTGCAACTTGCTCTTTGATTTTCCAATTGGTTGGTGATGAAATCCAACCAATCCCAATTGGTACACCTGATAGTTAATCCTTGATCAACTATCAGATGACCATATTTCATTGGCAACTCTGCCCAACGATATCTTAAGCATTCATCTAGATTGATCCCCAATGGATCTGACCAGGCAAATATCCTAAAATACCCCAAACATAGTCACCCCAAAATCAGGGTCAACCAATTTCCAATTCACCTCGCATTAGGGAATTATCCCCTAGCAATTCCTGATAATCTAGCCATCTGGGAATATGGGCAAAAATCCCAACACATCCCCTCTTGCCTATATTTCCAAATGAGAAAAGGACTGGGTTAGGATAACACCACTTTGGACACTCAGTTGAATACTTCATTTGCTCAAGCGGAGTATGATCACCAAACTCAACGCTGCTCAGGATGACCTTCGGCATGCAGCTCTCTTCCTCTTCCTCCTCACTACCACCTACTCAGAGCGTGGTCCCAACAATCTACTGTTGCGCCAGGCTGATTGATTTACTCATGATGATATTAATCCTGGGATCCGGGTTTCCCCCCATCAGGGCATATGACCCGCTGTCATATTCAAGATTCTTGTTCTGGCATCCTTGATTTCCTGATTTTCTCATTATCCTAGGCAAGAGACTCTTGTCATCAATGTTTGTTTCGCAGCCAAAATAAGAACACTTATTTATGTTCGCCCTTGTTATTTTCTTCTCATAGCCTCTTGGCTCATATCAATCTTAAACTTTTCTCTGGGGAGCTTATCCCATTAACTTTGAGATTAATTCCTCCAAAAATTGGAGCTTAATGGATATCAGAGTGCATAATTCGACTATCATATAAGTTTGACATCTCCCCTCTCATCCAGCTCATATATCAAATTCTGAGTTGCGGTAATAACAGCTGCTCAACAGTTTGTCTGATCAAAATCTTTGGCTCTTCTAGAAGATGAGTCAGGCTGCGCAATGGAACCTCTTCTATGGTCCTTCAAGGACTCATATGCCTAGTATGGCACCAGAGGCTAGTCCTTCCGTGGAACTACTGGAAACAGTAACCAACCCTTCTAAAGCCCAGGATAGCGATCATTTTGAATGACATGCAGCTGATTCTTCCTCTGTCATTGATTCCAGAGTTAGATTTTGAAACTCTCCTGGATTTGACACCTTTCGCAGATTCTCCAAACATTATCATTGAAGCTCCTGAAATAATGCCCTTCGCTATTGATCATTCCTTTTTTGCTGAATCAGACTTGCATCATGAATTCCTCTTCTGAATTGGGCAGTACTACAAGCCAGCTGTCTTAGCCAATGAACTCACCATTGGCAACATCATTTATTTTGAGCTCCCCTATGCAGAATTACGGGCCCAAGTTACTGAGGCTTTATCCATAGCGCTAAATACTTCCAATCTTGAGAACACCCTAGATTGGGATTTTGCCGCTTATGCTCTTCGCTTTACTGGCCAAGTTCTTCGAAGTTGGGCCACAAAACTTCCAGCCTTTCCTGGGTTTCATTGCTTCTTCTGCTTCATTTTCCAAGAAGCTCATAGTCATTACTTGCAGGATGCCATTTGCTCCTTTCATGACTATCTCATTTCCAGTGCTTCCCATTGGTATCTTCTGCTGATGGCTTTATTAGGGGGCATGATTTGGCAATCCCAATCTAGTATCCCTTGTTTGCTGCAGGCCCATATGTCTGGTGTTCTTGATGAGGCCCATCGGCAAGTGCTTAAGGCTAATCTCCCAGCTCCAGTACCATATCGGGATTACTCAGGGTTATTCACTGACTGCCTCTTCCTGTACTGATGCTTCCCTCCCCGCTCTGGGGTTTCATGATTAGCTTCTTCCACCATCTCAATTTCCCTTCCCCTGTCACTTTCTCACAGGGATCTGCGTCCATTCAAAGAACTTGATTTCATGTAGGTTTAGCACTCACTAGCGTTCAATCTCACATAGATTTTAATAGGTTATTCATTCCTACTGCAATCCATCCTCCCTCCCCAAGAGGCAACATAGGCGGAATCATCCCCAGATTGAGGATAATCAATATAAATTAAAAATTTATAATTATAATGGTTTTTTCCATGAAGTTTTATAAATAGATATTTTTCCCATATCTTTATCAGTTTTTTTCCCTGGGACTTGACCTTGTTATGGTTCAGTGGTCCACCTTTTTTATTTTTCCCCCAAACTGGATCCTAGGTATTCATAGACCTACCAGGTTTCTATGGTTCAGAGGTCCTTTTTTCGGACTTAACCATCTAGATTAGTTCAGAGGTCCTTTTTTGGACTTGACCTAATCATTAGGACATAACCAACTTAGTGGTTCGTTGGTCCTTCAGGAACTCTTTTTTGTGGATTTTTTCATTGATACATCGCTTCAAATACTTAGCATGGACTTGATTTACACCCTTCCATCCAAGAGGTTCTTGATGAAGTAGGCGTCCATTGCCATCTTGGCAATAATCTCAAATAGACCTGACTCAACACATCCAATCTTGTTTCTTCTCCAAAAACCATGTATATTGCAATAGGCAACTCTTTTGCCTATTTTATATTCTGATAAGGCCAGTTGGTTCTTATTGTACATCAATTTTGCTCATATCCTTTTCTTCAACGTAGTATCAAATGCTTACGATTGCATTATGATCAGAATATTTGTCAATCAGTTCAGGTACTGCTCGGCACTCATCCCTAGTGTTGGTTCCATCTCCAAATACAAAATTGGCGGCAATGTGTCCTTCCTCCCATATAACAACTCAAATGGCATTTCTCTATTGCTGTGTTATGACTAATATTGTAGGCAAACATCACAAAACTCAGGAAAATCCCCACGCAGAAGTTCTTCCTGCGACCAGCTTCCTCAGCGTTGAGGCCAGCGTTCCATTCACTCGTCCTACCAGTCCATTCATCTCTGGCCAGTAGGGTACAAACTTGACTCCTCAGATCCCCATTAATTTATTTAGTTGCGGGATCACATGAGACATGAAGTTTGTCCCATTGTCACTAAGCAGGACCTGCAGGCATCCATGTCAGTATACTATTCGTCCAACATGAACTTCACAGTGCTTGTAGCATCCACTTTTTCCAGGGCCTTCATCTTGACCCATCTCATCAGATGATTGATTGCAACTATTATGTACTTGACTCCCCCTGTGCTCATTGTCACCAGTCCCATCTCGTTGATTGACACCGTATGCCAGGAAAATCCAGGGCGAACCAGTCAGTATCCAGTCATATTCTCATGTGGCTTGTGCAGCTGGCACTCCACTCAACAAGCTAGATAGTTGGCGACGTCTTAGTTGATTGACTCCCAGTAGTACTGGCAAATATGGCCAGTCATTTTTCTCAGGCCTCCATGCCCAACAACCTTATGAGCAGTTTGAATGATAGCTGCTCCTTCCAATGGCTTTGGGAGTAGTAAACGCTTCCCATTAATCATCTTAAACACTTGCCCATCCTTGGTATCGGTGTTTTCCATCGCTTTTCAAAGCGCACCTTGGATTTCTCAGGGCTTATTCCCAATTTCTCCATCAACCACTCTCTGGATTAACTCATCCACCTGCTGGTATATCATCTGGACCATTAGTAACCGTGATAAGTTATCCACATTCTGGTGAGAAGCCCCCGATTGGTAGACACTCTCATAATTGTAAGCCTATAGCTTTAGTACCCATTGGGCCAGTCGTCCTTCTGGTTCTCTCAAATTCTGGAGCCAGCACAACGAGGAGTGGTCCATCACCATTTTGATGTGCATTCTGTGGATGTACACCCAAAACTTCTTACAGGTGTAAATGACCACAAGGCATTCCTGCTCAGTTACAGTGTAGTTCCCCTCAGCAGCTGAGAATATCCAGCTCCTATATACCACCGGATGTTCATCCCCAAGTCCATCTACTTGGCTTAATACAGCAACAAATTACTGTCAATGAAGCATCAGTTTGTATAATAAATTCTTGATCGAAATTCAGATAATTCAAAATTGGAGAATTTATTAGATATTGGCGTAACTCATCAAATGATTCCTGTGCTTCTTCATATCATACAAATCCTATCTTTGGTTCCTTCAATAGATGGAATAAGGGTTTGGAGATTCTGGAAAAATTCCAAATAAATCTTCTGTAGTATCTGACCATTCTAAAGAACACTTGGATATCTTGGACACATTTTGGCTCAGCCTTCCGTTCTATGGCTTCGATTTTATGGGCTTGTGGCTGCAATTCATTAAAATTGATCAGAATCCCAGATATTCTAACTCTTTCTTGAAGTGACACTTCCTCAGCTTAATCTTCAGGTTAGCAGCGGACAGTCTCTTGAAGACTTCTTCCAAGTGGTGTAAATGGTCAGTAAACGTCCTACTGAACACATTGATATTGTCCAAGTACAGCAGGGTGCACGACAACTTCAAGTCACTTGGTATAGCGTCCATGGCCCTCTGGAACATTGCAGGCGCATTGCATAGGCCCTGGGGCATCCTTGTTGGTTGGTATAGACCCTGCAAAGTAATAATCGCGCTTTTTTTGGTCTTCTCTTGGAAAATCGATTTGCCAATATCTCAATATCAGATCCATCATGGAGAAATACTTCTTTTCTCCCAATTGATCTAATGCATCATTAATTCTTGGTGGGGGATATGAATCCTTTTTCATAATATCATTCAGCTTCCAGTAATTGATCAC
>JAKSZP010016764.1:0-15629 GCA_022478985.1 Massospora cicadina | reverse complement strand
TATACCATCAAGGATCATGCAAGTGGTCAGATCATTAACCAGGTACACGCAAAGCTCCTCTGACCATACAAGCAATAGGAGCCTTATTGTCCAGTTAAGGAGGGGTTAATGTCACAATTACAATATGACTGGATGATAATTGTGGGACAGCTAGGGCGGATTGGGAAGAATCCGCCAAACATGATATCAGTTACAATTATTTGAGTGCCTCAAGATGAGGTAATATTGGGATATAATGGGTTATTATTGGATCACCTCTAAATAAGGCAATAAGGCGATAAGGCAATGTCGATATTTGAAAGGTACAAAGTATATTGCTTAAAATTAGGGTGATAGAGGATTAGAGAATAACAAGCCAAATTAAGGAGAATTGCTAGAATAGAATATCTCAAGCTATGAGAGCAGTATCTCCTGAAGCCACTGTATATAAGCGAGATGGGCAATTAGGAAAGGAAGGTTTTTTTAGTAAAGAGAGAATGGGACAGCGGAAGATCGCTGTATTTATTAAAACAAATAAAAGAGTTGATTGGGCAATTTCTCCTATTTTTAGTATATTTTAAAGTGTGTCCAAAGGACCAACGATCCCCACATTGTCTGTCTGTTGCTCAGTGGGTTTGACCTGTACAAACAATATGGAAGATCCTAATGATACCATCCAATTTTATAACAAGTAGTATTACTCTTTTTATTATAAAGTACTTTTTACAACATATATTTTTAGTTTAAAGTCCAATTCTACAGGACTGAAATATATCTGAGCACAAGAATTGTTAGAAACTTCTGAATTTCTAAAGAAGGTCAAGTTCCATCAAGTTGTCCTACCTGCCACCTCTGAGTAGCCAATCATTTACCCCAAGCTTGTTGCCAAGAGGTCGCAAAGCCAAGTTTCCCTTTCAGCCATAAAATTAAAATTCAGGTTAAACCTAATAATTTTTTTAAAGTTTAACAAGAAGGCAAACATGCAAATTCATTCTTAATCTCTTCAAGGTTAGTCTGGTCAGAGCATCTGAGACTGTAAGTTGGCAACAGTAATGAACTTCTTGGACTCCAAAGTCAGTAGTTATGCCAAAAGAAAAAAAGGCCGTCGTGAACTACTTTAATGCCAGGTATCTTCTTATCAAGGTGTTTGGCTGAGCTGAAAGGATGATCACTCGTGGATATGAAATTCCTAAATACCTATTTTTTAGAGATGAACTTATGCAAAAATTTGTGAAGCATTTCTACTTGGAGGCGCAGATGCTATCTGGGGTTAACAGTATAAACAATTTTTATGACCATATTTCTCTTTTCTATGCCTGAAAGCCCTATAAGGAAATGTATTGGGTTCTGATATCAGTACTTAATGAGGAGAATAATATTACTCATATGGTAAATTATCTCCACCATTGCGCCATCACTTTTGAGGCTATTAACAAAAGACATCAAAATCCTTTTGACCCACACCACTGGGCCATCTCCACAATTCAAGAATTAGCTTGGCTTTCTGGACTTCATTTTGATAGGTCAGATATTAATCAGACATCTTTTATATTTGCAAAAACCAGGGGCATTATGCCAATTGCTTCTCTAATCTGGGTTTTTAAATCCAAGGTTTATTTTGTGAACATGGGGATAAGAAAGACTTGGGAAAAGTCCAAGAGGAGTAGAATTAAGTTTCTATCTCCAACTCCTCTAATAATATCACAGGGGATTAAAATAATTCTTAAACGACTTTCCATTAAAAAAGGCGCAACTTTGACGCCACGCCTCACATAGTTCAACAAGTTACAGAGGATAATAAGGTTACATCTATCATCTGCTTTCAGAAAAAGCGTTGTGCTGTGTTGGCACTAACAGCCGTTTTGATGCCTTACGTTCTACAGTTAAACTGACAAGAGCATTTGGTAACCTTTGGTGAGATCCCAAGTAGGATGGAGTCCAAGGGGCTATACACATCAAGAGTCTGAAAGAATACAGCCCACAGCTAGGCATGGAGATTAAATCCTATTTAAGTCATTTGGACACTTTGGATGTCCTTAAAATAAATCTAACGGATGTTTATTTTCAGAATGCACCTATAGTGATATTACAGTAAATAAACTTAAAGTCCTCACAATTGTTGAAAGTGGATTACCAGTTTTTACTTTATCCACTAAACTGGTAACAAGACTGGGCCTCTCTTCAGACGTAGATCACCAAAAAATCTAAGGTACTGCGGTCCCTCAGATCATCACTTTTTATAGGAGCATACAGTGAATTGCTGATGTGGTTCAGCTCATTGGTAATATCTGTTATTACCATTGTTTTCTTAAATCAAAACTATGACTTTCTTAATTGATACCTTATCTATGAGGTCTCATAGATAAAAATCAATTCTAAAGAGCATACTTTGAAAATCCACGGAAAAACTCTTCCATTATTGTATAATTGGAAGTATGAGGCCCCAGAGTTTTAAAATAAGAGGTTTTATAACCTCACATCCAAGGATGACATAGTGACAGTAGGATATCAGTGGCTGTATGGATGTACCTGGATTTTACCTGATCAGATTGTGAAATCTAAGTGTATACTGCCAATTGCTGATTGTAATCTAACTATTCCAGAAGGCCATAAACTTATTTGGAAACCAAAATCTATTTAAAATTCCACAAGGGTTATATGGTATAATATTCGTGCCATTTTATCATTCATAGTTAGAACCACTTGCTGCGCCTGAGATTATCCTTCCTGACAATGGTGAAAAAGATACTAATAGCTAAGCTCTATGCATACCCTATTCAGATAAAGCAACATCAGATTGTCACTTCCATGCATTTGATACCCAACAAAGAAGCCCATAATATATACAAATTTTGGTCATTTTGATAAACTAGACCTTAAAAGAAATTGAGCAATCTGTTTAGTCTTTAGTACCTCAAGAAAGCTTCTCAGGTTTAATGGAGGAAGAGAAGGACCAAGTGCTAACCTCTTTTAAAAGTGCAGCCTTACTTTTGTGAAATAAATTTGTTTGGGGTGTACACATGATGTGCTACACCATATTAATACTGGTAATCATCTTCCAACTTTCTCCATAAATTAAACATGAGATAGCGGATGAAATCATTAATAACGAAATTACTCAGCTATTGCAGCATGGTATGTCAGTGCCTTTCAAGAGTCCTTGGGCCTTCCAGTGTTGATAAATAAGAAAAAGGTTGGGTCAAATCACGTGTTAATAAATTTTTGTAAGATTAACAATATTAATAAATATTTTTTACCTTTAATGAGGGTAATGATGCGCAAGACCGCTTGGTGGCGCGCCATATTTTTCAGCCATGGATTTAATTCATGGCTACTGGCAGATAGAGATGCGCAAAGAGGAGCAGGAAAAATGCACCATTAATACAACTTAGGGCCTCTATCAACCTACTAGAATCTCTCAGGGTTGTGCAATGCCCCTGTGACTTTCATCAGGATATGAAGAGTGTCCTCCACAAGTTAAGAATTTCTGTGCTCTCATTTATTTAGATGATATCAACGTTTTTTCTATAATTTTAATAAACTATTAAAACTTTTTTAAGAAGTCTCCCACCAACTTGCTAAGGCTGATTTGAAGATCAAGCCATGTAAGTCTAATTTTTTCTGTGAGCATCTAGAATATCTGGGTTTGATATTTATAAATATGGCTTGAGGCCCCAACCAGAAAATTTTAAAGCTACTGAACGCACGGTGTGACTGTGTAGCAAGAGTGACGTTCAAGTTTTTCTTAGAATGATTGGCTATTACCGCCAATTTGTAGAAATTTTAATAAAATTCGTGATCCATTATCCCATTTGTTAAAAAATGAAGTACTTTTTTGGTGTACTGGAAACTGTCATTTAGCTTTTGATAACTTAGGCTTTACCATACCCAACCGCCCCTGTTGTTGTACCCTAATTTTGACAAACCATATAATATTCATATAGACGCTTCACCACCGCCGTTGGGGCAGTGTTATCTCAATTTGATTCAAAAGGGATTAAGCATACCGTGGCCTATTAGAGATGAACCCTGAACGTTCATGAACGGAATTATACAGTAAATGAGAAGGATTTCAGGTGGTCACCAAAGTATGTAATCAATTCTGGGTTTGCATTCATAAGTGCAATTCACTGTATTAAACAATCATTCCTCCCTTTTGGTTACATAATGTGAAGGAGCCTGAAGGGAGGTTGGATAGATGAGCTTTGAAGTAAAAAAGCCTTAAAACTAAAAAAATTCAGCACCACCCTGCCGTAGAACATTCTTATACCAATGGCTTATATTGCCTGCCCACCATGGCCTTGGTGGCTGATGTGGCCGATGATTTGTTTGATATGATGCTGACCCAACAATATGACAATGAACCCACAGTAGTTCAGCATACCTTCAAGAATTTAAGGAAGAACATTGTCATCAAAAATAGTAAGTTGTATTAAAGTCTTCAATCAGCAATATTGGATACCCCAACCAATGGAGCAAACCAATACTCTTATTGGTGACACAAAGCGACAAGGCATGGCGGTTTTAATAAAACGCTTGAGCTAACAAAACAGCACTACTATCAGGAATCAATGCAGTTTGATATTAGTGAGACCCTCCGCTATTGTAATGAATGCCGCATAGATGGCCCTTACTAAAAAAGCCACCTCATATCAACTGGTTAAACCCAATTTTGCCTGGAGTTCAGTATATATTGATGTCATTTGGCCTTTGTTTAATAGTTATGGACAGTTCAGAGATATTAATGTAGCCACTGATCACCTAATCAAGTGGGTGGAGACCAACGAAGTAAAAGACTTAGAGGCTACAGACACAGCTAGGTTTTCTATGAAGAATATTGTCTATTGGCATGGATTTCCACATTTTTTTAACAGATAATGGGGCTAACTTCACGTCCTAAGTTATTTTTAAGCTCAACAAATTGATGGTTATATGAGGGCAATGTCTACACCCTATTACCCTGTGACTAATGGCATTTTATAGCAAGTAAAAGATACTCTTATTGATATCCTACAGATTTTGTTTACAGCTAAGAAATCCAGTCTGGACTTTCTCTTGCCAGCTGCCAATTTTTGCTTATAATATTCTTTTTTACCCCTGCAAGGGGAAATCTCATTTTAGTTACTCTATGGGAAGCACCCTGCTTTTCCCTCAATTTTATATTCTTGCGCTAATAAAGGATATATGAGTCCTACTAGATATTTGGAGAAGTTGATGCAGACTTTAAATCAGCTTCAGAGCGGAGCATATTTAATTTGCTTTCTTAAAAAGTAAAGTTTTGAGAATATGATACTAAATAACGGTGGCCCTTACCCAACTTCGCCATAGGAGAATTGGTTCTATATTATGATAACCGTGGGTTTGGATGCACTAGCAAAATGGAGCATATATGAAAAGGTCCTTTATGGATCATCAATTAGACATCTATTGATGCCTACACTTTGAAGGATCCTGTATAAAACCACTTTATTAATTGGTTGCTAAGTTCCTAAAAAAGTACCAGTAGCATTTCATTTTAATATCCTAGCTATTATTGATTTAAGTGAGCCACCATTCTTTGTTTCCTGATGTTTGTTCAAGTGGGAAAGATGTTTCAATTAGTTTGACTAACCATCTGTTTATTTACTGTTGTGATTAGGTTTGACCAACCATTTGAGCTTATGTTTTAATTAATTTGTATCTTAGATTAAAGTTTCAATTCCTCACATTGACGCCAAAATTGATTTGTCAAATTAAGGTATGGCGGAGCGCCTCAACGCCACTGCCAGTCCATCAAATTAGTTTTGGCGGATTACCTTACCCACGCTTAAGTTTCTATTTGTAGCTGAATAGTTACTGAGGAAAAAAGCCTTACCACCCTGCCAGCAATATCCCCTGAATACTTATTATTATTAATGAGACTTTATAGTGTCATAAATCAAATCCCTTTGTTTATATCATTATTTTCTCCCTTGCCTACTGGCATAAAAAATTGTTAAGGGTTTTGTCCACAAAATCAAAAGCCAATGAATTTTACCAAATTTTGAAATAAATATACACTGCTAGGTCACCCATTGTACAGTATAAGATGATTGGAATGAAAAAATGAAGGGGGTCTTTCTTTTCACCTAGCTTGTTTAAGCTATATAATAAAAACATCTAACTATATCCTAAATATCTCTGATCTTAGGGCTTCTGTCTTCACTCTTTCTCCCTTATTTTATTAGATAAAACTTACCTGCACGGTTATAAGTCAAGGCTTAATGTCAATTACAATACTTGGTACTCACTATATGGGGCACTTTTGGTACCTTGTCTTCTGTTATAAACACCAAAAATATGTCAATTTCTGATGCCAATTGTTGGGACAACCTGCCATACATTCCTTATGATGAGCTCAATTGTAGAGAGGTTATTTCAAGTCTAGCATCATGGCCCAATTTTCCAAAGCATTATATCAAGGAGCACCAGTGGAGGAAGCAATTCCCACTATCACTAATATATAATGAGAGTTGAAGACTTTACGCATTCTGGTCCAAACTCAGGTGCAGGAAATAAGGAATTGAAATTCTCAGTTGGCTAAATTTATCTAGAAGCAGGAGAAGGCTGAGAATAAATTTATGGCAGATCGGCAACTCTTTATTAGTGTAGTAAAGCAAATAATCAAAATCTTAAGCGTACCAGTCATAAACATATACAAGCGCATTTTCAAGCCAATTGACAGCTTTAAAAACCAATAATTTTATGGAGGAAGTTGTGACTAGTGGGTCCATTGTATTAACTTCTGTGCCTCTATTGGCTGCTACTGCAAGCCCTGCAATGGCGGTCGCCACTTTTATTAACTCTGACCCTCCATTTGCTTTAGCACCTTCTCCCTCAGTTACCCTGTCAACTTGCCCAAATTTTATAGGCATTGAAAAATCCATACCTTTGTACATTTATTTGAAATCATAATTGGAAAATCTAATGACCATACTAAACTGGCCAGCATGATGAATTTACTGGATCCCTATAGCCAAGAGTTATCATTGCCATAAAACTGAAATTTGCTGCTTACATAAGCACCAAGAACTTTATTATTGATGAGTTTGTTGGAGCAAAATGAATGATAAGACGGAAAACCGCCTTCCTATGAATCAACTTTAAGGTGGGATAAGAAGTGTTTGCCTTCACTGATAAGTTTTACTATGAGGCTCAAGTGTTGTATGAGACACATGTACTAAGTCATTATAATGCTCAATCGCTTATACCACATCTGTGAGCCTCATATAGAATTGTATCAGGCCATGATACCCACTAAATCTCAATAGCACTATCACAGAAATGGCAAAATACCTCCAATGCTGTGCCCTTACTTTTGGCGCTCCTAATACTAAGCACTCTGATAAAGATCAAGTTTGATATACTGACCGCAACCACCAATAAGGATTTGGTAAAAGATCTGTTGGAGTAGAAAAGGGAAATTCCACATCTACCAATAATTCAAAAATCCCAGCTAATGACCTAACAATAACTGAATGCATCGTTGTTAGGGAAACATCCCATTTGAATATCACAACCAAGTTTAATATGGTTCCGCAGCCCCAAGCAGACAATAATTTATATGATTACTTGAGTCAAGTAGATTTTTTGACATTTACAAGCTCAATGGCCCAGATATCACGCTGAGGGTCCTTACGTTGATATTAGTATTACAACGAACCCATTCAGGCAATTGTGTACAGTGTAGCGACCATCACATAGTCTCCTCAAAGTTGGCCTTCAGCCCATATTTCCTCATAAAAAAGGAATTTAGAAAGTAGCTAATGAATAAATAAAGGACAAAACCTAATATTGCCCACAGCAAAAGATATGACACTGAGAGCCCAATGCCACTACTTTTTTAAGAGCATATAGCTCTTTGATGGCTGTAATTTAGTACAAAAGTGTTGGCTGCTCCAGACAATATTTTACCCCACAATAATCATGAGCTACTTTCTAAATTCCTTTTTTATGAGGAAATATGGGCTGAAGGCCAACTTTGAGGACAATATTCTAGAAGGAAGAACAACACATATCTCTTTATTAAAATCAGGAATAATCTGATGATAAACTTGGCTGGTGGCACAGTTATTGAGCATCTGATTGATCCCACTGAGATTACGTTGCCAATGATAGATGAAGACAGCGGATTTTTTGTCAGAAGTGGATTGTAGATGAGAGGACAACGTGCATACTGTGCCTATACAGCTTTCAGTGCTGGCAGAGGCTGAATCTGTCACTCATCTTGAATCCACCTTTCAACCTTTCGTAATTGTGAAGGTTGAGTCTAATGAGGGAGTTGTTCCCATTTGTCTACTGCAAAGGTGGGCAAAATACTTTAAATTTACCTTAATAAATTGCAAAGTCTAATTGGAACCCCTCTGCGCTGGAAAATGTGAACTATTTAAACTGGGTCATCAGGCCCTTGTCAGAATGGATATCACCTTGCAACTTCCTGAAGGGTTTTATGATAAGATTCTTCCACCATTCAGCTGATCCAACAAAGGATTCCGTCATTGCCTCTGGTGCTACTTATCCTCATCAAGGAGAAATCAAGGAATCTTGGGAGAATACCTACTCTTAACCAGTGCACATCCAAAAGCATCATATTGATGCTTATGTGTATGTGTTGCCTGGCCTAGTAGCCTCTTCATTCTAGTTACCCCTACCTCTGCTCATTTCTGTACTGAAATGTTTGGTCAAGTGGGGGGAAATGTTGTGATTTGCTTTGACCAACCTAGTAATCTTTGTACTTTATTTAATTTGTATTTTAGATTAAGGTTTTTATTCCTTGGGCCTTGACACCAAGATTGACTGTCAAATTAAGTTATGGCAGATTGCCTTCATGCCACTTTCAATCCATCAAACTAAGTGATGGCGGATTATTTTTCCCACGCACCCACATTTTCATATGTAGCTGAAAGCTACTGAGGGTAAAATCTTACCACCAAGCCAGCAATATCTCCTGAATCACTTACTATTGATATACAATGCTTTGCGGCGTCATAAACTGAATATTTTTTCTATTTATTATATTTTCTCCTTTCCCCATGCGCATAAAAACAATTTTATGGGTTTTCCACAAAATCCAAGCCAATAAATTCTACAATTTTTTGGAATAACTATGCTCTGCTTGGTACACCACTGTAGATTTTTTCATGATGGGAATAGAAAATGAAGGGTATTATTCTTTTCACCTAGCTTTTTAAGCTGTATAATAAAACTTTTAATATAAGATTATTTATCTTTTTTAGGCTTTCTACCTTTACATATTTTTTGTTATTTTATCACAAAAAGTAACTGACATGTGCAATTTTAAGTCAAGCCTTAGCGCCAATTATAATATAAATTATTTATTATATACTTTTAGTTTTAACTAATTTTTAAATACATGTTTAGTAAGGTATTTCAATATTTTTCTACTTGAGCCTTGGCTTTATTATTTAGATGCCAAGGTTATATTTAAAAATATGCTTGGTTCTGATGTGGCACTTTTGTTCACTAGTAATTATGATGGCAGATTGAATTCCTAATTCTCATTAATGCAACTTTCCCATCCTTACTTTACTGGTCATTATGTCCATAACCTCAGTTTTCATATCCTCTATTATAGTATTTTAATCTTTGTCAGCACTGTGGATATCAGGTATGAGTGAAGGAAAAGGCTTTAAAGCTTCTTTTAGTCAGATGTGGTTATTCTCAGAGTGTCAGCTCTCTTGATTGTAGCTGGGGTTCAAAAATGAGCTCAAAGCTGTAAACCTAGTGGAGAGGTCAATGAAGAAAAAAAGATATGGTAAAATTAACTACCACTGAGTTATAAGGATTAGATATTTACAGGGCGAGTGGTGACACAATGCTGAAAGGACCTCCATGGACATGTAAAAATCAAAATCTTTTACTTTCTTCCAGATCTCCTGCTTAGCTGACGCCCTCATTGTTCTGTGTTGTCTTTGTCACCACAATGGCGGGGCCACGCCTTTCAATTTTTGGAAAGCAGAGGCGTAATTTCAGAAGGCATCTTCATCAATTCATGGGCGTGTGATGCTTCCTGATCAAAGCTCTCATTGGTGCCTTCAAGGGCGGGTTTCAATTGTGAGGGCTCAAAAGTTTCTTATCAAGGCTCAACTTAGGAATAGAAATCCTGGGTCACTCATTATCTATAATCATGACAACGCCCCATTAAGATCCTGTTAAAGGGGTATAGAGCCATAGGAATTGGCCATGTACTCAGTTTACCACTGTCCCCTGATTGACATTGGCAAAGGAGTATTAAGAGTTCACCTTATGAATGACCTTTTAGGGTCTGTACCAAAGAACTTTGATCTTATTCTGTCAACCTCCAGGTCAATGGTAATAAAAGAGAACTAGGTCACCTAATTGAAAGATCACTAAGGAGGGTCACATGACACTAAATTTCTATGTTTCCTATCTTATGTTGGTGAAGATTCCTTGAATAAATAGGGCTTGAAGTCAGACAATCTCATTGGATAAATCCCTCATGGTCAAATTGGAGTTCTCAAGAAGAAATATTGAGTAGAGTCTGAATGCTACTTTGTAGTTGTTGGGCCACCAGGGAGGAATCATTGGTGGCCCAATCATCTGAAGGCCAGACTTCAAAATTAGTAGCCTTAGACGATATATTTTCCATTAAAGTTAAGTAAAATAAAATAAGAGTTTAGATGAGAAGTATTTTATTTAGAAGATTATAGCACTATTTATAGTGCTCCAAAATATAAGGATAGAAATAGGGATTATAAGAATAGGAATAGGGATAGTTAATGGTAGTGTCATAGGACCTGTAGGAAAGTCCCAATACTAGGATATGTGGGAATAGATAAAGAGTGGATAAAGATTAGATAATGAATAGGAAATGTACATTTTCCCCAAATTCAGTATAATTCAGGCAAAGCCTCAAATTTGGTATTCTGGTTGAATCAAACTCTATTCTCAAATTATTGGGTCATCTATAAAATATGCCCTTTGGATAATTATATCAATTTTCCCCTTGAACAGGGCTTTCACCTAATCCAGGGAGAATCCCAACAACGCCCTCCCCAAGCCTTGTCCAAGGGGAGTAAATTGTGACCAGGGGGTTAAAGTAAATGAAGGGCTCAAGCTCAGGATTGGACTGAGCCTCAGGCATAATTCAGATCAGGGTGGCGATGCTGGCAGTGTATAATGAGGCCACCCCAATATCATCCAGGGTAAAGATATATAATATGGGGGCGCTATGGATTGGGGCGATGCTAGGATCTTGCTGGTAGAATTCTTTGCCCCAAAATTTGATTGCAGTATGTTCTTGGAGGTAGGCCTTAGTGGTAAAGCCTTCAAATCGCTCTTTGAAGGTGGGTTCAAATTCCTCAATCTGTGATTCGCTGCTAGCTGTGGTATCAAGTCTTTTGAGGGGGCTGGCTTCAAGGTTGAGGAGGAGTTTAAAGTGAATATCTTTGCTCTTGTGCATGTTCTCCTTGCCAACTTACTTCAAATGCGGTGCAAATGTGCCACAGAGCACCTTGTGGCAAAGCCTATCATGCCCAAAACAGACAAGCTGCATCTCTGACTTGGGCAGCAGTTGGCAGGTTTTTTCAGGATTGGCAATCATTTTTGTAAGGTCAGGCCCAATCGCTCGAGGGGAGCCATCAAAGTTGGAGAGCAGTAGCATTGCTGAAAAGGAGTTGTTGAGCTTCGCTTTTTCTTGGCTCTCATTTTTGTTGGGGTCATCAATATCAAAATCTGAGGGCCAAACCAGGTAATCCAGAGTTTTTGCTTTAGGAATTTGTGGCCCAATTTTGGGAGGGGCACCATTGAAGTCAGTTAAAATGGATGGATTTTTGGAAAGGGGTTATTGAGCTTCGCTTTTTTAGGACCTGTGTTTTCATAGGAATTAGCATTCATCTTAATAATATCTGGTCCATTTTTTGGAGGGGCGCCATCGAAGTCAGAAAGTGGAAGGATAGTTGGAAAGGAGTTAGTGAGCTTCATTTTTTCAGGACTCTTGTTTTTGGTGGGATCAGCGCTATCCAAATCTGAGAGCTGAACAAGGTAATTTTGATACTTTAATTTAGTAATATCTGGTCCGATTTTTGGAGGGGCGCCATTGAAGTCAGAAAGTGGTAGTGTTACAGGAAATGAGTCATCGAGCTTATTTTTAATGGTTTGAAGGTAAGTCTCAGGTATTTTGCCTGATGTTTGAAGCACATTGTCGCACAGATTGCTTTTGGTGCTTCCCAAAAATTCCTGCAGCTTGCTGCCTGCATCAAATTCATAAGCTAATTCTCGACTTGTTGGCCCAACTTGATTGGTCCAATTGCTCAGATGATGCTTGTCCAAATTGATGTTCAGCACTTTTAATTTCGAACACTCAATAAAATTTGTTCTGATTTCTTTTACTAAATCAGACTGGGATTTGATGTCATTGTAGAGAATCAATTTTTGGTTGCCTAAATATATATTATTAGTATTAAAATCATTTGTTGTTTTTAAATTTTGAGAATAAAAATTTGTTTGATCTTCGCTCTTTTGACTGGAGTATAATCATCAATTTGATCAATTTCTTTTTATAATGCTTCACTTTAGTGAGAAATTTAAAGAGGTTCTCCTCATAATGGTAAACCCATCCTATAGGCCAGTAGTCATTTCTCTGTGTGATACTTTCCCAAGCTTCTTTTGGTCAATGTTACATTCTTCCTTAGTATATTTTGCTTCCTGTATATAATAAAGTATTGCCTTTTTCAATCTCTTCACTTTATGATGTTGGCTATATTGCTCTTTTTCATCTGTTTCAATTATTTCAGACATATATCATTAAATTGAGTAAGGGCTTGAGTTGGCCTGGTGTTTTGAAGCGTACAGGATCTTCTCTTATAGGACACATAAAGCTCTTCTTGGTAAAATCATTTCCCACAGTTATTGCATCTTGCCATTCCAGTGTAGGTATGCCAAAAGGTCAGGGTCCAGAGAAACTACTGAGGATTGAAAACTCTTTTTGTCCAAGGTTGAGGCTATATCCTCATGGTGCAACTTGGAAGCAACCTGGCAGGGAGCACCATTTTGTTGGGCCACCAGGGAGGAATCATTGGTGGCACGATCATCTGAAGGCCAGACTTCAAAGTTAGTAGCCTTAGACGAGCTATTTTCCATTAAAGTTAAGTAAAATAAAATAAGAGTTTAGGTGAGAAGTATTTTATTTAGAAGAATTTAGCACTATTTATAGTGCTTCAAAATATAAGGATAGGAATAGGGATTATAAGGATAGGAATAGGGATAGTTAAGGGTAGTGTCATAGGATCTGCAGGAAAGTCCCAATACCAGGATATGTGAGAATAGATAAAGAGTGGATAAAGATTAGATAATGAATGGGAAATGTACATTTTCCCCAAATTCAGTATAATTTGGGCAAAGCCTCAAGTTCAGTATTTTGGTTGAATTGAACTCTATTCTCAAAAAATTGGGCCATCTACAAAATATGCCCTTTGGATAATTATATTAACTTTCCCCCTGGATAAGGCTTTCACCTAATCCAGGGAGAATCCTGACGGTAGTTGAAGGGTACAGTCATATAGAGCTTCAAAGGGTTACATTTTGATTATTCAGTAGTAGCTTATCCAGTAAGAGAGCAAAGCGCTGGTTAAATAGTAGTTCTAGGGCGTAGGGTCAGAGTAATCCACCTTTTGCAAAATAGAAACAAGGGTTCCATTAGCATGTTCCACCACATCATTAGTTGAGGGATTAAAGGGCGGTGATACTTTGGCTAGTTTCAAAAAGCAAAATTAGTCCTTGGACTACCTGTGAGGTAAAATTTTAGCTTTTTCCAAAAGTAAAGTATTCTGGGCATGGCTACTGAGTGAAAAAGGATCAAATGTAGAATATGATTGTGGCTTTTGTGGTGGAAGCGGTAACAGAAATTGCTTTGCAATATTTAGTCAAATGGTCCACTGCTAGTAGGATATATTTATGGCCATGTAACCCGGTGGGCAAAGGGCCCATAACATAAATGCTGACAAAATTAAGGGCCTTAATGGAGCCACAAATTAATGTTGATGCCGGAGATTAGTCTGATTTTGGGATTGACAAGTCATACAGGGCTTTAAAACTTCCTTAAAGGCCTCAACCATCCAATAACAATAGCATCACTGCTTTAGACATCCATGAATTTTTTTCACTGCACTGTGTTCCATAGTCGCATGACCTTCAAAAATAACATTGATTTTGGAAGAAGGACAGATATAAGGGAGCCATTTCTTGTTGTTTTTCTTATACAGCATTCCCTCTTATATTTGAGTGTCACAGGTCATCTGTTGCAGTTAAATTTGGATCTCAGGAGTTTCCAGCTCCCATAAATCAGGCTCGCCAATTAAATTGTACAGTCAGTATTCTTTAGGGTCAAAATGGCCATTACCATCATCCTCAAAACACCACTGACATTATATGAATTGCTCCACAACGATGGACAATAGCAAGATCGAAGCTCTGTAGCCTTAGTGCACATCTTGCTAACCGCCCATCTGGTTTCTTCATCTACCGCAGCCATTGGAGAGAGGAATGGCAAGTGATGATGGTTAAATGGGTGCTGTATAGGTAGGGCTGGGAATTCTTGATTGCCAATAACACAGCCAATCACTTGAGCTCAGTTTGCTATAATTCCAATTGGCCTTGCTTAGGGTTTTTCTGAAGTAAGCCAATAGGTGGGCAACCTGAATTTCATTGTGTTGAGCTAGGATGGCACCAACCATGATGTCACCAGACTCCGTGAATATTAAAAATGGTCAGTCAAAGTGAAGATGAACTATATAGGCTTAGTGAAAAGAGCAACCCACAATGCATTAAAAAGCCTGCTCCTGTTCAGGCCGCCATTTGAGAGATACATTATTTTGTAGAAGGTAGACCAGAGGTTCAGTTAAGTTGGCAAACTGAGTGATGAACTGATGATAGTAACCCACCATAACAAGATATACTTATATATCCCTAAGGCTTTGAGGGCGCAACATCTTTTTAATGGCGCCAACTTTTTATGGGATAAACTGGATACTGTCTTTTGAAACCTTGTGTCCAAAAAATTCCATTTTTTATCGGAGAAATAGAGCTTCAATAGCATAAACTTTATTAACAACTTCCTAAGACAGTTAAAGGCTTCCAAGAGATGCCCCACATGGCCGTTGAAAGTTTGCGAGAATACAGTGATATTATTGAGGTATATGAGAACACATAATATCTTTGAATCTCTTCAAATCCCATCCATGGCGCGTTGGAAGGTAGTGGGCTTGTTGCAAAGGACCTGGGGTGTTGAGTAATTGACTGGACCTAATCATCAGATATTTGATCATATCAGATATCAGCTATTATGGATCAGGTGTATCCTAAGTATATCCAAACTTGGGATTTGCAGCCTAATGATTTCACTTAATAATATTTAACTATGATGACATGGGCTTGAGGGCTTTGATGGTTAGGTCGGACTTAGAATAATTTTTGACTTAATGACTTGGGCATGTGGGCTTTGTTGGTCTATGTCAAAATTAGTTTTTAATGTCAGTTGAGTTCTGATCAAATTAATTACTAATTAGTGATACAAATAGCCTTGGTATGTGCTGCCAATTACATGTGAAAGTGAATTGGTTCAGCTATTTTGAAGATGTGTCCAAAACACCATC
>JAKSZP010016763.1:0-15697 GCA_022478985.1 Massospora cicadina | reverse complement strand
ATGGGGTTCCTCAAGAAATTTTTTATTAACCGGGGACCCCAGTTCACCTCCATCTTTTGGGAAGAGTTGTGTAAAACTATTCAGATTCGCCCCTGTCGTTCAACTGCTTATCACCCCCAATCAGATGGGCAGACTGAGCGAGTGAACCAGTGCTTGGAACAATTTCTGCGTTGTTACACCACCGCAGACCATTCAGATTGGGTTCCTCCCCTTCCTATGGCCCAGTTTAGCTACAGCAACACTTTTCATTGATCAATTGGTTGTTCACCTTTTTTGCTAACCATGGCTTTAACCCTGCTTTTAATATGGAGCCCAGCTGTGGTTCCAAAGTGGAAGCGGTGCTGGACTTTGCTAAGACTCTCAAGAAGGTCCATCAGGGGGTGTCCACAAGTTTGGAGGCGGCTATGCTGGTTTATAAGGAGAATGCCAATGGAAAGCGCCGAGTGAGTCCAGCATACAAGGAAGGGGATCTCGTGATGCTTGATGCTCACAACATCCCTATCAAGCAGCCATGCAAAAAGCTGGGTCCAAAGAGGATTGGTCCTTACCGTGAAGTTAGAAAGGTAAGGCATGCCTCATACCAGTTGGATCTTCCCTCTGCATTTTGGATCTTCTCCATCTTTCATGAAAGCAAGTTGACATTGTTTGAGGGCCCTCCTCCTGTGACTCCTGAAGCTTATCTTGTGGATGGGGCACCAGAATGGGAAGTGGAGGAAATAGTAGCCTCCCGCCAGGTTAAGCGACGCCTTGAGTACCTGGTATCCTGGAAAGGGTTTGACGCAGCAGAGAACAGTTGGGTGCCAGAACAGGATTGTGTACATGCCCAAGACCTGATCGAATCCTTCCATAATCATTTTCCTGAGGCTGCAGGATCTCAGCCTAAGCTGGCCATTGCTGCTATGAAGTTGCCACCAGCACATAAGAACTTCTCCTTAGCAAACGCCCCTGGAGGGGGGGTGGAGCCCAAGAAGGAGGAGAGGGTAATGTCATGGTTGGATGACTTTATAGTAGGAACTGATGCTAAAGACAAGGCTGGTTGACAGGAGGCCCAGAAGGTGAAATTTCAGGCTCTTCCTGACCTGAAACACACCTTAGATCAACGCTGGGTGAAAGCCAAGCATGCCCAAGTTGATCTACTGGGTTGCAAAACGCCCAGCCTCTTATCTCGGCCCAGGCGCTAAAACGAACAATTTACATTATAAAATGAAGATGGTTCGATTTGGTTGATTGAAGAGCAAGGGTTCGAGTCCCGCTTGAGCTATGAAATTTTAAGCTCAGGTAAAATATGGCTTCAATCAATTACTCAAGTGAAGGCACTTAAGGTGTATTTTACTAAAACGGACGGAAGCGTCTGTTTATTGGAGCGTCAAGGCTTGGGCGCACTTCTGCAGAACCTGAATTTCCTCAGCCCACTTTAAATATGTTTTTGCGACCAACATTCCTTGTTAGTTGACCTTCTTAAAATAAATTTTACCCGTTATTTTACGTTTTTTCAATGGTTCCTTGGGTGAACTTGGTGGTGGACCTCTTCAGGGAGGTCTCCAACTATGTGGGCCACTACCTATTATCACTATTTACCCAAATCCCAGGTGCTTTCTTGGGCTGTTTAGGTCCCCTCCAGACTGAGACACCCAAGTCTACTAGCACCAAGTTACCCTTGACGATGGACTCCCCTTTGGTGTCTACTCAAGTTGGGAGGTTTCTTATTTACCTGGTCTCGTATTTGGTGCTTTACACCCTCGCCTGGGTTACCTTTAGCTCAAGCACCATTCTAGGTGCCTCATTTCCCCTCTTAATGGCTAGTTCCCTAGCAACGTGGGTTTGCATCCCACATCACCTTGCTGGGAACAATAGAGTTACAGACACTCTCTTGAAAAAAATGGTACATCCAATGGAACATTGCGGGCATCCAAATAAACTTCACTCCCAACTTCCAACGTCTTCCCAGGCACTCTTTTTTATCTGCAAAATCCTTGTAGGTCTGCACTGCTCAAGTTAAATTTGCTTGACATAATTCATGGGTCTGATGAATATCCTATAAAAATTCTCTTCCTGATGGATTGTTCACTTCAGTAGTTGGCAGTGGTTCACAACTCACGTCATAGCCATAGTTAGCCTTAAAGGGTGGCATTCCAATGGAGGCATGGTCCATGTTGTTGTAACAAAAATGGGCTATTGGTAACAGCTCAGCCCAATTATCCTGTTCAGCATTCATGTAACATCTCAAGTACTGCTCCATCACCTGATTGACCCGCTCAGTTTGTCCATCTGTTTGATGATACGTAGTAGACAGGCATCTCTTAATTCCAATATCTGACATAACCTGCTTCCAAAAGCGTTAAATGAACTGTGGGCCTCTGTCAGAGATAACCTTCTTAGGTATTCCGTGATATAAAAAGACCTTCTTTATAAATAGCTGGGCTGTCTCTTTGGCTGTGACATTGGTGGCTGTAGGAATGAAGTGAGCCATTTTTGTGAAACGGTCAACTACCATTAAAGCTGAATTATACCCCTGAGAATGGGTAGCTCAACGATGAAATCTAGGGTTACTGATTCCCAAGGCTTATGAGAAAACATCAACGGTTTCAACTGACCTTCAGGATGGCCCCTCTTAGCCTTAGTACGCCCACAAATCTAACATCCAGCCAGGTACTTACTAACATCTTTAACCAGCCCAGGCCAACGGTAAATTCTCTGGATGAGAGTTACCATCTTATTTCATCCAGGATGTCCAGCCATTCCTGAGTCATGGTATTCACGTACTATTTCATTCGTTGGGACCCTTTAGGCACATAAAGGCATTTCTTCCAACAGACCAAACGTCCATTCAGAGAGTATTCCTTGAGGCACCATCCACTATTCAAATCCTGACTCAGGTCAGCCTTCACACCTTAACAAAAAGCATCTTCTTTCTGGGCTTTCAAAATATTATCTTCCCGTCCCACCAAAATCACGTGAGAGAGCTAATCCACTTGGTTCCATGTTTTTAGTAAAACCTGTGTATTATTCTGTGATCTCCCTTTCTGCTGGCATTAATTCAGGGCGACTACTTAGAAAATCTGGAACCACATTAACCTTCCCAGAATTGTATCCAATTTCCAGGTTATAATAAGCAAGGGTAAGGGCCCATCTATCTTGCTGCTGATTTAGCTGGCGCGGAGTAAAGAAGTATGTCAGGTTCTTATGGTCAGTCACGATCTTCACAGGGTGTTTTGCCCTACACAAGCACTGTCGCCAGCGTTTAAGGGTTTGAGCAATTTCCAGAATCTCTTTGTCATAAATAGGGTAGTTCCATTCAGCTGGGTAAACTTTTTGGAATAGTAGGCTGTGATATGGCAGAATCTTTGCCTCTTCTTCGCTAAACACTTCAGACCATGCTTTTAGATATGCTGGAATCATTTCTTTACATGCCTCCAATAGAACCTTGGGAGATTCCGCAACATACAACCCTGGAAACATACCTTTACTCAATGCCCATTATACTCGCTTTCCATTCACTTTGATTGTGACAGTCTTTCTGCCATAGTCATGATGTAATTCCATCTGGCCTAACCATGGAAAGACAAGGATTACAGGCTGGGGAGTACTCTTTAGAATCCAAAATCCAATCTCAATTTTCAGGGAACCGACTAATAGACTTATGGGATGTGCGCAACAGTAGGCAATGGACTGCTCCCCATTTTCTAGGGTTATGGTCAGTGTTCTGGACCAATTGTAACTCCTAACTTTTTTACCATTTCCTCTGATATAAAGTTCTGGGGGGCCCCACTATCCAGTAAAGCCTTAGTATGGAATATAGTATCTCCCATTATCAAACGTATAGGCAAAACCGGGTAAGATTGAGTTCTATTTTTTATTGCAAAGGCAGCTGATGAAGATTTACCTTTCTTTGGGCATTGGTAAGCTAAATGACCAGGATTATGGCAAGAATAGAACAATCCTTCCTTGTAATGACGATGATATTATTCATGGCTCATGTTGGTAAAATGCTTTTTGTAAGCAGACTCTTACTACATGGGAGTTCTTCCCATAACCATATTTTCAGTTATTCCAAGAAATTTTTTTAAAGGCAGGGTGATGGGGTGGTGTCTGATCAAATCTGACATATGACTTTCTAACCCTTGTCTGAAGTAAAGTGCTCCTATTTCATCTTCTAATTCCGTCTTCTGAAAAATCTCCAGAAACTTCTGCTCATATTTCTCAACAGTTTGACCTCCTGCCAAAGGTTCATCAAGGCATTGTATGCTTGTAATCTGGTACTAGCAGGAGTTGCTGCAGCCAGCAACTGGCTCTTAAACTCTATATAATTCATGCACAAATTCTCATTTGCTTCCAACGCTTTGGTAAACCAACCCAAAGCATCTCCAGAGAGTTGAGAAACCACCGCCATTACCTTCCATGCATCATCTGGGTACTTCTCAGGATATGCTTTAAAATGCGCCCCCAACAATGTAAGTCCTCCTTTCACAACAGCTAATGATAATTTTTCAGGCAATGGAACCATAGGATAGTTCAAGGGCGCATAGTTAGCCACAGTCACTATTTGAACTTGACTTGGTCCTATGGCTTCTTTATAAGTCATATTATCTTGTTTTATGGAGAAAAATATCCGTGCCAATGTACGGTAACCTTTCATCAATAAAGCAAATGATAAAGCTCCCAGTAATAAAAACGCGGCAGAATATACTTTGTAAAACTTGGAATCAAATTGTCAGGACAGATACTACTTTATCCCAGTTTGTGATAGCAAGCCGTGAACTTGCTAAGCCTGAGCTAAAGGTCAAGTATAACAAAGGGGCAGTGCGTACCATATAGAGATGGCAAGGGTAATTGGGCAGTTTAGTCCAAAATAAGGAAGGATTGCTTCAACCACTCCCATTCCTGTTAAAGCCAAAACACCAGCTATGTTTGGACGTGGAAGTAATGGAAGAGGGATTTGTTCAGGTATAGGTGTTTCTGCACCCATGGTTATAGGTTTTATAGAATAATTGGTTAGACTGTATAGCTTGTTTACTATATGGTATATGAAACAGTTATAATGAAAATATGTACTTAATGGGTTTAGTATATGATAATTTATTGACCGCAAAGGCTAACCATCTGAATAGTCTAGTTTTATATCCCATCCAAGTTCCTGGACTTTCCTAAGCTTAATAGATTTTTGAACGGAGCACTATAATTCTTTTGAGCTTATGGGATTGCGCCTTGCATGTGATTTTGAAATCAGTGGGAATTGTCTCAGTCTAATTGTAAATTCATTTTGGTGCGATTATTCAACTCAATATCATTGCAATTAGGGTAATTTAAGCGAACAATTAAAAAAACTCATTACACTAATGATTTGATTTGAAAATAATTGACTAACTTCAGCACAAATCCTCTTGATCTGAAGAATTGTATCTGAAATCTCATATATTCCTCTAATATAAGGCTTTACCCTAACACTAGGTTACTTTTTTTACAAAGGTCCTTGGGCTTTCCCCCTTCTATTAATTCAGAAAAAGGATGGTGATCACCGGGTTGTTATGAATTATTGCTGCCTCAACTCTATCACTCGCATAGAAAGCTACCCTCTACCGCATTTAAAAGATTCTTTACGCTTAATGTAGGGGTCCCATTATTTCTCAACTATGGATCTCGCCAGTGGATACTGGAAAGTAGATTTGTCACCTGAAGATCGGGCAAAATGTGTTCTTGTCACAAGTGAAGGATTATACAAGCCCACTCAAAGGCATCAGGGGCTATTTAATCCCCCTGCTACCTTCCAACGCGCTATGGATGGACTGCTAGGCGATTTAAAACGCTCCTGCTTACTAGTTTATCTTAATGATATTACTGTATTTCAAGAACCTTTACTAAACATCTAGATCACCTCAGGCAAGTCTTTCAGCAGTTACAGCAATCGTCATTAAAACTAAAGCCATCAAAATGCTCTTTCTTCCTGAGTGAGATGGGCTTTTGGGTCATAAGGTAAGTAAATCCGTAATAATTCCAATGGATAATAAGGTCGTGGCTATTGCTAAGATGACCCCTCCTAAATCCCTATGAAATGTACAAGCTTTCCTAGGAATGGTGGGCTATTATCACCAATATATCCCCCATATTGCAGACACCTCTGAGCCTTTGGTGTATCTAAGTAGGAAGGATAACCTTTCAGTGGAAAGAAGAGCAACAGCAGCAGGCCTTCAACTGGCTACACATCTCTCTTTCCCTTTCTCCAGTACTTATTCATCTGAATTTCAATAAACCCTTCCTTCTCTTCACTGATGCTAGCAATATTTCCTTCGAAGCCATACTATCTCAGCATGATAAGAACTTAGTGTACCATCCCATCCCTACTACAGCAAGACATTATCTAAAGAAAAATGTAATTATGGCGTTACAGATTGTGAATTTTTGGCAGTCCTACTGGTCATTAAGAATTTACGACCTTAATTATATATGAAGCATTATACCATCATCACAGATCATGCTTCATTACGTTGGCTACAGCAAATGAAGAACCTGGATGGGAGATTAGCCTGGTGGGCAATAAAACTTTAAAATTACGACTTTTCCATTATCCACCAACTAGGGCCAATCCATCAAAATATGGAGTGCCTATCTCAGCTTCCCACCTTAACTATAACTGACCCTGAAGAGGATTAACTCCATGGCTTCCTAACCCGACCACAGTTATGGAAGGATGAATCCCCGACCCTCCAAAAAGAATTGGTGAAAAGATCGGCAAATCTCCAAGTCAAGAACGGACACTTGTGCCAATTTGTGTCTAAATAATGGGTGCCTTATGTAAGACCATCAGCTCAAACCAATGTCATATTAGAAGGACATTAGAAAGTTGGCCATGGGGAATATGGAAAACCTACCGGAGGATTAAAACTCAATGTTATTGGGAGGGGATGCTTGTTTCTAACCAAGATTTATTGGAGTCTTGTCTGGTATGTAAAGGCCAAACTGGACCTAATCACCGCTCTCAACATACAGTGGTCCCACCCTGTAAACCATTCCATACTATTAGCATTGATGTTGTGGGGCCCCTTCCTTGAGCCTCCAATGGACACTGGTTCCTCCTACTAGCCATGGACCATCTAACTAAGTGGATCAAAGCCATATCACTCCTCATCGCTTCATTAAAGGCCACCGCCGCCTTTTTGTATTATAGGATTAACACCCAGCATGAGTGCCCTAACGTAATCCTTTCCAATAACAGACAAAATTTCCAATTGATGCTGGTGAAAGATTTAGCTGACCTGATGGGAACCACACAGATATTCTCCACCCCCTATTATCCTGCAACCAATGAAATGGTAGAGTGAATAAATGGCACTCTAGCTGCAACCCTCCAGAAAATGGCCATGACTGACCCACTTCATTGGGCCCAGTATTTGCCTAGTGCAATTTTGGCCTATCAGATTAGTTACCATCAAATTATTCATATGTCTCCATTACGAGAGTTGTATGTTAAAAATCCTCACCTGCCTTCCGCAAGTTCAGGTAATACTTGAACAAGCTTCCCCTGAAGCACCTGAAGTTTATATGTGAAGTATTTCAAATGAAATTATAAGACTTCAGGCCCTGGCTGCCAAAAAACTGTCTGCCACAAGCAGTAGAGAAACTGCGCAATTTAACGATAATAATGATTCCCTACACCTTCAATCCAGGTGACCTCTTGCTATTCTACCATCACTGGCCTTGAGGTCGCAATCACAAACTGGGCACCAACTGGCCAGTCCTTATTGAGTCATATATAGATGGGGCAATGAACACTCAATCATAGAGGTTGTTCAGGGCACAGTCATAAAATGCACGCATAGCCTCTTTCTCCACCCATTTTCCCCCTTTTCCAAGATCTAGAGTGGGTTATTGTTGGGATTCCCATCCAAACGTCCGATTTGGATGCATCAGAAATGGGAATCAATCCCAAACTGACCAAAAAGCTCAAACCTCTATTGGGGTTCAAACCTGAGCTATGAGACGAGCACAAGTGAATTGACAGATTAATTATGCTTTTAACAAAACCTCTATTGGTTAAATCTAATAGATCTAGGCTAGGAAAGCTTAGATTTCCTCTGAAACACCTCCCCGCTTAACCATTTACAGTTGGACTTATGCGAATAAACCTTACGTTTTCTCTCCCTTTTCGCAATTTTAAGTGAAAAATTGCATCAAAAAGAAATTTACCATACCAGACTTGATATTTAGATTATTAAAGGCTTCTTGACCAAGTGAAGCAACTAAAGTAAGTATCCAGCACCCTTAAACTTCAGTTCAACTGGCCAATTTACAACAAACGGATATGTGGTACCAACCCAGGATCCCAACACCTTGTATGACATCAGCAATGAAAAATTTGGAACAAGCCTTGGGTAATTTAAATGGGTCCAACCAATAGGAGTTAAACTTGTCGGGTCACCCAGAATGGCGATGTTGATAGAATAAAACAAAACACACAATTTTGAAGTTGGGAAGGGCCAATTAATGAGCATTGTATGTGCAGTCTTTTTATAGTGGTTTTGATAATCCCTTGGGTGGCCAAAACTTGTAATCTGGTTACTTTGTCATCCTATGCTCTCATATTTGCTCAGCATTTTTGGTTGTGGAAGTATTTACCAATGGTTGGACACTGCTGGGTAGTCAGGGTTCTCTCCCATAAAGGGCCTAAATGATGACAATTTGATTAAATGATGATAACCTATCTGGTAGGCTATCAAGGTATATGATATATATGATTCCACCGTATGAGATTGTTGGCCACCATCTTTTAGGGATAAGATACTAGTTTTTTTTGCTTTTTCTACTGCCTCATTAGTTGAAGAATATAAAGGCAGTAAAGAGCTGGCTGGTACCATACAAAAATATTAATTATTAGACAAGCTGAGATGAAAAATTAGCCATTTGTCAAAAGTAATACCCTAGGGCACACGTGTATTAAATATAGAAAAAAAGGATTAGGGCCATAGCCTTTGCAGTGGCGTCAGCAACAAAGAAAGCATAATACACTTGGTTAGGTGGTCAATGAAGAGAAGGACGTAGCGATGACCATGGATGCCCCAGGATAATATGTCACAGTAAATTTTTTCCAGTTTACTGCTCAGGTTTAAGGTGTGCGTTGAATGGATTGTTAATATAATAAATGAATGAGGTTGATAGTATGAAGACTAATAATCTAGTTGAGCTTTTTGCAACTAATTTGAGTATATCTTCGATGTTAGATGGGTGCTAAAAACCTTCCTTATGATCCTTAAGCTAAGTAAAATCTTCCAGACATGAGAAAACCTATCCATTTAACTCTTACTCTAGAGTTGGCAACTTCTGGACACAAGGGAACTTCTCTCTTCCTCTCTTGACACAAGAGATCTCAAAAACTTGAAAGCATATATAGACAAAGTAGAACTATCCTTAATTTTTAATCTTAAGTTTACAATGAAAAATATATAACAGTCTAAATATTTATGACACTTAGCAAATTTGTTTTAATAAAAAATAGAAAAGGGTTTGTATAGGGAAATCTGACGACTAACTCTTGTTAGCGCCCTGATAGAAATGGCATCCGTTGACAGCAATTTGGCCCTTAGGAGTCATCCAAAACAATGATTACTTCATCCATCTAGTCAGATTCCACTGCTAACTAGAACATGACCCCTCCTGGGTTGAGTATCTGAAAACATAATCTAATGCCTTCACTCAACCTCAGCTGGTTATCCTTATCAAGCTGGCGACCTGCTTATATAGTGAGACCCTTTATTAATTAACAACAGGTCATATTGCCTTTTAGGTTAACCCACAAGTTGCTGCCAACTACAGCGTTGTCAATGCTCAGCAATTGACAAAAGATACTTATCAATCAGTGACAAAATCTGATTGTTTTTTACAAGTTAACTAATCAAGAATAATTAAATCAATAAAAACCACTTGTAAACATTGTTGGAATAACCTCTCCGACAGAACATCAGTAATCCAGAAGAATTGAATCCTGGCGAATAAGTTAACATTCTATAAGGAATAAAACTAAACAATAGTTAAGATCATCTAGTACTAAAAAAACCAAACAATAGTTACCATATAAAATGATGCCTCCCACATGCGGTATGGATATTCTTATAGTAAATCACCAACAGTGGATAAAGCGGATATTATAATCTACTAATCTGGATGATGTAGGCATTTTAGAATCCCAACACATTCCTCGCTTGTCCAGATTGTCCAGAGAAGATGGATTTTTGAAAGTAGATGCCACTTCATTCCAGGGCCTGAAACAGTCACCATGGTCAAAATTGATTCCAGCAAAGTAATTCTTTTTTCCTTGCTCAATGCATTTTCTTTGTTCCTATTCTCCTAAGCATGTTTCTCTCTTCATCTTGTTCTTACTGCTGTTTCCTTCAAGTGCAGTTTCACTACTCTATTACACACCAGGACTACTTCAGTTGTTCATTAATATGTTCCTGAAGGAACACCACCTTTTACTCGCAAACGTGGCAACAAAATAATTCTGATATTTTTATTTAACTGAGGTAAGCCAACCAGAAGAAGGATATTACCAAAACTTAAAACCTAAAAATAAATCTTCACCACATAAAAATGAATGAACCGCCAAAAAACAGCAAACAACACACATAATTTGATCTCAACCAGGTGGGACAGCGGGAACCGCTTATTTAATCATGGCGGAAGGGAAGGGGGGGTCAGGGGGCTCATCCTTGACAACATCTTCATCCCAAAGCAGGGCACAGGCTACAGTAGAGCAGGGGCGTCAGGGCGTCAGTGGGATGTGGAGATATATTTCTGATGATTAGGGTGATAGTAATACATCCACTATATATAAGAGTTCTGAAGTAGTTTATCTAAGTTAGTTCAGATTTCATGCATGTGTCAGGTAGTTTTTTGAGCGTGGCGATATTGGTGCAGATAATCTTTGATTTGGGATTCTTTGCTACCTCTGCCAAGTGTTGGATGGAGTCGTTGGCTTATTTGTGGGCTTTGATCAGCATATTTTTTATACCTTATTGGCTTTGGAGGTAATAATGGGAGGAGGGATTCCTCTTCTGAGCATCGCCACTGATTTGGTGGCACTTTACGGATAAGGTGATAATCTGGCTTAGTCATTGCATCAACAGCCAGCTGGTGGTCACCGCAGAATGTTTTGGCATTTTTCTGGGGGGTGTATAAGCAAGAGGTAGTACCTTGTCTTCATCGCTATACACAAACCTCTTGATTTGTATATTGCAACTCTCAATTATATTCCTGGACTCATCGATTTCAGCCAATAAATCCCAAGGATTTTGGTTGACTTGAATTGGGGAGTTGGCATATTCCTGTAGTTTAGTTGGTTCATTGGAGGATGCATGGGATCAAACTGGGGTCCAATGTTGTGCTTGATTAGATGGAGCATTTGTGGCATTAGGGCGAGGAGGAAGTTGATTGGTGGCTGTTGGCACAGCTGCAGCAACAGACTTTTGGGGAGGGGGAGTTAGGATCACGCCCCATACCAAAAGTGGTGTGGGGTGGGTGGCAGATTGGAGGCCAGTGGATGAGAAATCAGTGCCGTCAGAAGCAGCTAGAGATGGGCACTTGAGTTTTGAGTGGTCCAACTCAAAACATGAAGGACAGATCATCTGTCCGCCCTTGACGTGGGCCCAAAATGGATGGTCAAGGCAGAGAGGATAACAGCGCAAGGGGAAATTAACAGGGCAAATTTTATTTGAGTCAGAGCTGTTTGTGGCATACACCCAAGGCCCAGCGAGGCGTGTGGCCCCATTTTAGAAACAAATTGCAATATTTGGTTGGAGCCATAGGCTTTCAAACCCTTCCATCAGCTCCTGGTGGAGCACTTCATGGGGAAGGTGGGTGGGCAAACCAGAAAAAGAACCATTAAAGTGGTATCTGCTGGGAGCTGGGTTCAAAGTGTGGGGAGAGGATACCCTGGAAAACCAGGTCACAGTTGCCGCAGTGGTAGCATCATCTTCACATGTGAAGCCAATATCAAAGTACCCCTTATAGGGGTGGAAGTCAATAAAAGAGGTGGGACACATCACCGCCTGAGCCATTTTGATAATGGCTTAGTTGTGGTAGGGAAAAGTTTCTATAGTCGACCCTAAGGCTGAAATGCATGTTGTTTTGGGGGAGCACCAGGGGGCGGTAGGGTACCACTTGGGTTTGAGTGAGGTGGGCATCAAGATCCTTGGGAGGAACGAATTGTCCAAGGGGTTTGGTATGACTGGGCAAGACAGTCTGAGCGCGTTTTCCTTTCAGATGGAAAAAGTCAGGGGGAGTTTCGCTGCTGCCCCACACTGGGGCAGCCAGCGGGGAATCTAAGGACATTGGAGAAAAACTATGGCAGTCGATCAAGTTTTACTTTTTAATTCATATAATTTTTCTTAGAAAGTTATGCTGAGCGGAAAGAGATTTCAATAATTTTGATATTAATTTGATATGTATTTTCTATTTATTATTTTTTTTCTCAAGAATGATCTCCTTATAAATAAATATATGATTTTATATATATTTATATGTTTTATATCTAGTCTGTGTTTTATATCTTAAATTTTTTTTAATATTTTACTTAGATCCAATACATTAAGAGTTTGCTATGGACCTGATTCACTATATGACCATTGGTAATATTTTTCAGTGTATATACATCAATTACCATCTTGGCAATAATCTTGAGCAGACCCAACTATAAGGCGTCCATCTTTTTCTTCTTAAATTTCATGGATATCACAATAGGCACTGTATCTCCCACATGGTACTCTTTGAGCGCTGATCAATTTTAATCCTCCTGCTTCTTTGCTCTAATGTTTCTCTTTAACATTGTGCCAAATGCTCGTGATTGCATTTTATCATGATTTTCTCCACTTGATTTAAATATTGCTTTGAGCTCTTCCTTAAAGATGGTTCAACTGCTGAATATAAAATTGGTGTCAGTAAGGCTCTTCATCCATATTTAATTGTTTGAATGGAATTTTCTCCTATTGCTTTATGATAACTGATATTGTACATGGAAGTAACTGAACTCAGATAAGGTACCCAAGTGTAGGTTTCCCCAAAACCAATTCTTAATGTTGCAGCCAGAGTTCAAATGACTCTCTCTAACATTCCATTTGTTTATGGACGGTAGGGAATGTGCACCAATCCCCATATTACCAGTAATTTGTTCACTTTTGGGACCATTTATGATGTAAAGTTGGTTTAATTATCACTTGGTAACACTTGTGGGTATCCAAGCTTTTACACTACTTGGTCAAGTATGAATCACTCAGTGCTCATTGAATCTAATCTTCTCAAGGCCTTTATCTCAAACCATCTGGTCAGTTGGCCTATTGCAACTATAATGTACTTTACTCCACTAGTATTAACACTTAAGGGTCCCATCACATCTATGGGCACCATTTTTAAAAGCAAACTCAGGGCTTACTAGCTGATATCCCATCACATTCTTTTGGGGCTTGTGGAGTTAATATTCTACATAAATGGCTATATAATTTGTGCCATTGTTTTTGATTGATTCCCATTAATAGCACTGACTTAAATAACCTCATTGTTTTTCTTAGGCCACCATGTACTACAACTTTTTGCACAGCTTGTAAAAGTTCTGAGCGTTCTGATGGTGTTGAGTAATTGACTGGACCTAATCATCAGATATTCAATAGGGATATAATAATGTTAGCATGCTTAAAACTTATTATGGATCATATCAGATATCAGCAACTATGGACCAGGTATATTCTAAGCTTATGCAAAGCTTAGGATACGCGGCCTAGCAATTTCATTAATAATATTTGACTATGATGACACAGGCTCAAGGGCTTTGTTGGTTAGGTCGGACTTAAATTAAGTTTTGACTTAATGACTCGGGCACGTGGGCTTTGTTGGTCTATGTCAAAATTAGTTTTTAATGTCAGTCAACTTTTTGATTGAATTAATTACTAATTAGTGATATGAATCGCCTTGGTATGTGCTGCCAATTACATGTGAAAAACAATTGGTTCAGCTATTTTGAAAACATGTCCAAAATGCCATCTTAAAATAATGATGGTGTTTACTCTGACCCTGAGGCTGAGCAGGATGCCCTGAGTCAAAGTAGTTGTAGACATTCTTACAAACATTTTACATGGCCAAGTGCCATTGAAAATGGGATGTCATGGGTAAGATGTGGTGAACATCGAACCCTATAAATTATCTCCAAGTTGATGCTAATAAATTACATTTAACTATTGGACAAGTTTATGATTTATCTTATAAACTTTTTGTGTTTAGTACTTCATTTTGTATTAGTCAATATTTACTTGGGATCAGTAGGATCAGGGCGGCATGCCATCGTGATCCTACTGATCCCAAGTAAATGATAGGGTATACAATTTGAGTACTACCAAGAAGCTATATTTTAAATTTTGATCATCATCCTGTCTATTTTCGTCATACAATAGACACACAAAACTGCTTTTCACACCTGAAGAAGAACCAGCCCTCTGAAGCAGAAACCAAAATTCAACAAGTGGCGCTCATGGCTGGGACCACAGATGGTGTTCGCGCTGAACATGGGAGCAATCCCAATCAATTATTCAGAACCATCACCAGGCCTAATGGGAATACTGAAATGACTGTGTCCTAGATTAATTTGGAGGATGTACCCATTATTACCTATCCTGACAATCCCATTTCACCTGAAGAGCTGGAACAGCTTGAGCAGCAGTTATTAAGAGGGTATCAATTAGGAAAAGGGCCCGCGGACAATAGTAGCAACCCTTTTTACTGCCAACGACAGCAAGATGTGTTGTGGATGAAATATCTTTTTTTTAGTACTAGATGGTGTGGATGAGATATCTTACTCATTGTCAATTAAGTGTAGCTCAGATCTGAAACAATTTAACTGGGATAGAGAATATCACCCAATACTTAATTGAATTTTTACATCTCACCTCTAGAAATTCTCAGATGACAATTGCCCGCCATCATGCAGCCATTGCTGAGTTGGTTAACTTCTCACAATACTCCAGCTAGGCGGCCCAAGTTTTAAATGAGCGTTTAGAGGCAAACTTTGCTGAAATCCGTTCTAGCTTGGAAGTGAATTATAATCTAGCTACTTGGGCTAATGACAGAGTGGCAGAGATCAGCACAGGAGCTACAGGTATTTTTGCATCCTATCTTTGGCAATTTCTTAGAAGAAAGAGGAATTACCAAAACTTGGGTCAACAACATCACACAAACTTCAATTAATGCTTCAGAGTTCATGAGGCTTAATCACGAAGCTCAAGAGGTACAGTTAAATACTAATGATGAAGTTTGTAATCAGTATTGATGACTGTGCACCCAAATTTCGCAGATGAAGGATGAGTATACTGAAAAAATCAATTATTGGCAAACACAATTTGAAGGACAACGGGCAGAAAATAGAAAAATTCAAGATTCTATTATTCGTCTTAATTGTCAGATTAATAATATTAATGAGGAGTCACTGATATTAATGAGTCGAATAATCTTCTGCATGGAGAAGTGAATCAGTGTAAAAAGACAATTAAGGAAAAATACCAAGTGATTTCCAATTTGCAATTGCAAATCACCACTTTGAATGAGGTATTGTGAAGTTAAAGTTAAAGATTCGAAATTGTGTTAATTGGGAGAATGCATTAATGAGCAGATCCAAAACTTGGATGATGGGCGTTGCCGATGTGCTACAAACCATTCAACTGGAAATGCT
>JAKSZP010016762.1:0-15765 GCA_022478985.1 Massospora cicadina | reverse complement strand
TTATTCAGTTGCATGAGCGGCTCAACCCCATGGATACTGGCATATTAAAGTATGTAGTGAAGGCTATGATGATCTTCCAGGATTAGTTAAATGCATCCGCCACTAGTACCTGCTCTCTACTTGAGGAGTTTGCCAAGGAACTTAAAAGAATGAAGAGCAAACTTACCACAACATCTTGGTGCATGCATCCACCCCTCAACCTGGGGATGAACAATGTGTAGTTGCGGTATAGCACCAACTAGCCCAAGCCTTGTCCTGCATTGAGGATCTTGAGCAGCGTCTGTTGCAAGAACCTTCTAGCTACTATTGTTCTAGAGGTCAAGGTTGCTCAACTGAAAAGAATTTAAAGATTTTCTTGAGAATACCTAATATTTAGCCTGACGGGTTAGCAAATGTGAAAAAGAAGCTCAAGGAGTCAAGACCTCTCTTGAAGGACCCACTGTTGGGATTTTTGCCCATATTCCCAGACTGCTAGATTACCTGGTATCACTAGGGGAAAAATTCCCTAAGGCGAAGTGAATTGGAAATTGGTTGGCCCAAATTTTGGAGGAACTATGTTTGGGGGATTTTAGGATATTTATCTGGTTGTATCCATCGGGGATCAATCTGGATAAATACCTAATACTCATCGGGTGAAGTGGCCAATGAAATAAGGGCATCTGATAGTAATTAACTATCAAGTGTACCAATTGGGATCAGTCAGGTTTCATCACCGACTGATTAGGAATGTTTAATGAGTTGTGATGTGAGTAATGTCATCTGCAACTATTGAATCAATTGGTTGCTAGCCAATTATGGATGATTTGCTTGGATTGAGAGGAAAACGTTAATGATACATTTCTGACTCTTTTGTTTGAGGTCTCAAGGATGTCTAACGTTGGAATCCTAGTCAGGATGGGGAAGACCATCACTGCCGAGACAAGGAAGGGTGATCTAATGGCAATGGCTGCCATTTCATTGAAAGAGGTGTCAACTGAGGGTTAGACAGCTGAATCCCCTATAAAATCCCTAGAATTCAATATAATAAAAAACACTCAAAAGTAGAAAAACAGTAGTAGTAGTAATACACTGAAATATACTCACTGATTGACACAAGTTTATGGTCAGGAAAGAACTAATAAAGAACCTTATTAGTTTGACTGTAGATTCAGTAATAGTTAGACTATCAGCATCTAGCGTGAAGATTCCATCTCAAGGATATTGTTGCAGAAGGCAATAATTGGCAGACTCTTAGAGAATAGTAGAGATCCAAGTGGGGATCTAGAGACAAAGGGAACCATGGCTAAGGGGTTGCTGCCAAATGTGTGTTGATCTGAAGGGACTGTCATCAGACGATCTTAACGAAGAGTGAGTGGACAGGATTTAGGAACATATCCCTAAGAGTGCAATATTCAGTATTATCGGAAATACTGGCTGAAGCGTTGGGCCTGAAGATAATTCTAACTCTGCTACGGATAATAGTCATCATACTATTATTGGATTATATATACTCCTACAACGCGAGGTGCATGAGAAGACTGAGCCTGTGCAGTAGAAAGATTACTAGGGTTGACCTCCAATAAATCAACTCCTAAGAGTAAAATTTTTACAAGTTGGTGCTCACTACAGGGGTAGTTGAGTAGAAGAATTAATCCAGAATGTCGCACAAAGAGGAAATGCGTAGGTTGTGGACTGAGATTGCCACAGTGAACCAGAACGCTTTAAACTCTGCAGACCACTGGGAGTTCGCGGCCTTGGAGGAATGAGTAACTAAGGTGGAAGAAGGAGTTGACAATGTAGCTAACTTCAGGAATGAGTTACTTGGCAAAGTAAACTCATTAAAGAAGAAAGAAGGAGACCTCATCCAAGAGATCCTATTTCTGAAAATGGAATGTGAAGTGGATCGCGTTCATTTGAGAAAATTCAGTGCGGACATTAAGAAGTTATTAAAAGAAGTAGAAAAATTGAAAGCACACAGAATTGCAAGCGAGTTAACATGGCCAATGATGTCAAAGAAGGAATTCTTCAAATGATACTTGGGAAAATGAATATTCTAAGAAATATGCCACCCGCATTCAATGCTATTTTGGAAATGACACCCAATGACACTCCACAAGTAGACTGAATAGCCAAACCAAGAGAGTTGGCCCAAACTGACTTGGAGGAATTTAGGGCAACCCCTAAATCGCCTACATTTCATTGGGATAACACCCCAGCATTTTTCTGACTATTTGACATGACCATGAATGGATATGGGGATTGTCAGAAGGCGTTGACAGTCATGAACTGCTTAAACACAGATTTTCAGAATCTTGTGTTACCTCACCTGGAGGGGGACAGCTGGTCTTATGCTGAGGCTAAGGCAGCAATAATGAAGGAATTTGGCAGTCCAACCCGCATGTTGAAATGCAAGCAAGACTTTATGGGAATTCAATTCCGTAAAGATGAGTCCCTTGCAAGCTTCACAGATCAATTTTACCAGGAATCACAGATCCTGGCCAGAGTGAAGGTGTTAAATGACTTTGATGCAAGAATCACTTTGCAAGTGGCCCTTCAGCCCTATTGCAATTTGCATCAAATGATGTCTACTGTATTTGTGACTGAGATAACTACCTCACAAATGGTAGAAATTTGAAGATTTTGGGAGCAACGTTCAATGCTCCTAATAGAAGCTTCAAGTCAAATCTGGTCTGAAGTTCGAATCCCATGAAGGGGGGCAAAGGAGAAAAGGAGAATTTTAACTAAACTGTGCTGGGGAAAAAGCCCGAGGATCACAATCAGTTAAACAAGAAGGAAAAGGTCTGCTTTCAGTGTGGTGGGAAAGGGCATTTCGCCGCACACTGCAAAATGCTGAAGGATCAAGTTCATATGGTCCAGGCTAAGGAAATAGCAGTCACAAAGGATTTGGGAAAAGGTCAGCTGTTTAGACAAGGAACAGTCTAGGACAGTGGAGAAACCTGTTCCTCCTGATGTGATGAATGAAGAAATAGATATCAGTGATATGTTTGTGGATGATGAGCAGGATCTAATATATAAAGTGGTCAACATGGGCATAAAAGCCATGACCTGAGCCAGGGCAAAGAAGATTGACCCTGAGATAGTTCAGGAGGTTGCCCGTCCATATGCCCGACAACTGGCAGAGAAGATTTGGACTGCCAAAAATCCTGATGAGTTAACTGATATTCAGTTAGATGAGGCCAACCTGTCGATTCCCCTTGGCATGATTAAGGAATTGTTTCCTGAATTATTGGCGCAGATAATTAATACCCTAGATTCAGCTAATAAAGCCGCAATTCACTCAGTAAATACCCTATTACAATACTCTGAGTGTAAATATATAGATATTCAGGTGAATCGAGTAAGGGTATGGGCGATAGTCAACAGTGGAGCACCCATCAACATTTTGTCGACCAAGCTGGTGAAGATGAAGATCTCTCCGGACTTGGAACGCAAGAAGGAATAGAGAACAGCTGGGCCAAACACCACCATTTCCTGTGGAGCGTATAGTGTGCTGCCACTACAATTTTGGTCATTGGTGGTATCCGCGCCAGCAATAGTTTTGGTGAATCAAAACTATGATATCCTGATTGGAACGTAGTTTCTGCAGAAATACAGAATTAAATGTAACTTCAATGATAATACGTTGACCATCCTGGGTCAGATGTTACCATTGGTATATCAAAAGAATGGTGAAGTTCCGTTGAATTGGAGAAATAATTTTGTCAACTTGATATACAATGACGGCATTGTACCAATTCAGTACCAATTAGTTAGTAGGAAGTGATGGGAGATGCCAGCCGAGATCCTAGAGAACTGGAGAATTCCTTTGTGGATCAAGAAAGAAGAAACCATACTGGCCAGATCATAGATGATAGTCGACACAGGGTTGACTCTAGAGATTCTGGAGTTGCTGTATGGAGAAGTTGAAAGCCCCTGGAAGAAGTCCAGAGTGGAGCCTTGGGTGGCTCCTGGGATAATTATGCCGGGCCATGGAGAAATATGAGTTCTCTTGGTGAATTCAAGCAAAAAATGATGAAGATTAAGAAAAATCAAATCATTGCATTTGTTCATTTAATCCTGATGGCAGAATTGAGATGATTCCATGATTTTGGATCTCTTGAGGAAATGGGATTACCAGCCAGAGTAGCCAAAAGCATCAACTTATTAGTTGAATGAGAGCAGCTCGCAGATCTGCCGGAAGGGCAGAAGGAGGAGGTGCTCAAATTATTCAAGAGATATCGGGAAATATTCGTGCAGGATGATCACAATTTAGGATGTGCACAAGGCGTAATTCACAAAGTCGACACTGGAGAAAATTTACCAATAAGAATGAGACTGATCTGAAGATCAAAGGCCACCAAAGCGGTAGTGGAAGATGAGATCAGAAAACTATTGAAGCATGGGCTTCTAGTTCTATCGAGTCCCTGGGCAAGTCCAATTCTGATTGTAAAGAAAAAAGATGGATCAAATCAGGTAGTGATTGACTTTCAGAGGCTGAATAAAATTATGAAGAAGGATTTGTATCCCCTACTGAGGATCAATGATGCACTAGACCAATTAGGAGAAGTGAAGCATTTCACCACGATGGACCTAATCTCAGGATACTGGAAGATTGATTTGCCAGCAGAGACCAGGAAAAATGTGCGATTATCACTGAACAGGGGTTATACCAGCTGACTAGGATGCCCCAGGGTCTCTGTAATGCGCCCGCGACGTTCCAGAGGGCCATGGATACAGTATTAAGTGACCTGAAGTTGTCGTGCATCATGGTATATCTGGATGATATAAACGTGTTCAGTAGGACGTTTACTGATCACCTTCAGCACTTAGAGGAAGTGTTTAAGAGACTGTCCGCGGCTAATCTGAAGATCAAGTCATGGAAGTGCCACTTCTTCAAGAAGGAGCTTAAATACCTGGGATTTGTGATCAATGCAAATGGATTGCAGCTGCAACCCCAGAAGATAACAGCTATTGAAAAGATGGCTGTGCTGAAGAGTGTCTGAGACATCCAAGTATTCCTTGGGATGGTCGGATACTATAGAAGAAATACTTAAGACTTCACCCAAATAGCTGAGCCCTTATTCCATTTATTAAAGGATCCAAAAAAGGATTTATATGGAATGAAGAGGCTCAGGACTCCTTTGATGAGTTATGCCGGTACTTGATAAATTTGCTGATTCTGAAATATCTGAATTTTGATTAGGAGTTTATCATTCGAACTGATGCTTCATTGACAGCAATCAGCGCCATACTGAGCCAAGTAGATGAACTTGGGGATGAACATCCAGTGGCATATGTGAGCCGGACACTCTCTGCCGCAGAGAGGAATTACACCGTAACTGAGCGTGAATACCTTGCAGTTATTTACGCCTGTAAACAGTTTTGGGTGTATGTCCATGGAATGCACTTTAAGGTGGTGACGGACCACTCTTTGTTGCATTGGCTGCACAATCTGAGGGAACCTGAAGGATGACTGGCCCAATGGGCACTCAAACTTTAGGCTTATGATTATAAGATAGTCCACCGAGCAAGGGGTTCTCATCAGAATGCGGATGGCTTATCACAGTTACCAATGGTCCAGTTGGTATATCCGCAGGCGGATGAGATATTCCAGAGAATGGTTGAAGGAAGAATTGAGGATAAGCCTTGAGAAATCCAAGGTGCGCTTCGAAAAGTGATGGAAAACACTGAGAACATGGATGGACAAGTATTTAAGATGATGAATGGGAAACGTCTATTATTCCCAAAACTGTCAGAGAGAGCAGTGATCATTCTCACCGCTCATAAGGTTGTCAGGCACGGAGGCCTGAGAAAAATAACTGACCATATTCGCCAGTATTATTACTGGGAATCAATCAACTATGATGTCGCAGACCATCTGGCTTGTTGTGTGGAATGCCAATTGCATAAACCACACAAGAATACAACTGGATACTGACTAGTCCGACCTGGATTTTCATGGCACACAGTGTCTATCAACATGATGGGACCATTGGCGATGAGCACAGGAGGAGTCAAGTACATCATAGTTGCCATTGACCATCTGACGAGATGGGTCAAAACAAAGGCCCTAACCAGAGTAGCTGCTACCAGTACTGTAAGATTCATCATGGATCAAGTAATATACTGGCATGGGTGTCCACAAGTTATGCTGAGCAATAATGGGACCAACTTCACGTCCCATGTGATCCTAAGGCTAAATGAAATAATGGGGATCTGGGGAGTTATGTCAGTACCATATCAGCCAGAGACAAACGGACTGGTAGAATGGGTCAATGGGATGCTGGCTGAGACACTGAGGAAGCTAGTCACAGGGAGAACTTCCTTGTGGGGAACATACCTGAGCTCAGTGACGTTCGCCTACAACATCAGTTATCATACAGCGACAGGAAAGATGTCATTTGAATTACTATATGGGAGGAAGGCCACATTACCACCAATATTATATTTTATAGTAGAACCTACATTGGGGATGAGTACTGAACAATACCTGAACTGACTGACAAGTATCCTGATCAATATGCAATTGCAAGCATTCAATACTACCTTAAAGAAAATGATATGAGCGAAATAGACGGATGATAGAAACTGACCGCCATTAGAAGAATATCAAATAGGAGAAAGAGCAGCCTAATGTGATACACATGGTTTTGGATGAAGAAACAAGTTGGATGCGCTATGGTCAGGTCCGTTCAAAGTAATTGCTAAGATGGTAAATGATGCTTATTCCATCAAGAATCTCTTGGATGGAAGAGTAGTAAACCAAGTCCACGCTAAATATTTAAAGCAATGGATCAAAAAAATAATAAAAAAAGAGTTCCCAAAGGACCGATGAACCATTAAGTTGGTCATGTCCTGAAGATTAGGTCAAGTCCAAAAAAAGGACCTCTGAACCAATCTAGATGGTTAAGTCTGAAAAAAGGACCTCTGAACCATAGAAAACTGGTAGGTTTAAGTGCCCAGGATCCAGTTTGGGGGAAAAGATGGACCTCTGAACCAAAACAAGGTCAAGTCCCATAGAGAAATTTTTTGAAAAAAGATATTGGAAAAAAATATAATATATATATGTAAAAAGCGTAGATAGGAAAAAAGAAGCCAATATATTTTATAAAATTTTTATTTTTTAATTGTCCTTAATGCGGGGATGATTCCACCATGTTGCCTCTTGGGGGAAGGAGGATGGATTGCAGTGGGGAGGAATAATCTGTCAAAATTGATATGCAATCGGACACTTGAAAGGATGAGTCCTACTCAAAACCACATTCATTGAGTGGACGCTGAGCCCTGAGAAAACGTGACTAGGGGAAGAGAAATAGATATGTCAAGATGCCAATCGTGAAACCCCAGAGTGGGGTGGAAAACAGCAATAAAGGAAGAGGCAATCAGCGAATAACCCTGAGTAATCCTGATAAGGCACCAGCACCAGAAGATTTGTCTTGAGTGCCTGCCGATGGGCCTCATCAAGAACACTGGACATGTGAGCTGGCTGCGAAGAAGGAATACTCGAGGGAGGTTGTTGAATCATACCCCCAAATAAGCATCATCAATGGAAGATAGCAATGGGAAGCTCCAGAGAAGAGGTAGTTGTGTAATGAATGGATTGCATCCTGTAAACGACAACTATGGGCTTTGTGGAAGCTGAAGCTGAATAAATGATGAAAGTCAGGTGAGGCTGGGAGCTTCATCAACCAACTTTAAAGAACTTGGCTGGCAAAGCGGAGAGCATAAGTGGCAGTATCCCGATCCAGAAGGTTGTCCAGATCTGAGGGATTCAGTGCTAATGACAATGCCTCAGTGACTTGCGTGCAAAGTACAGCATAGGGGAGCTCAGTATGAATGCTGTTCCCAATTGTGAGCTCAGAAACCAGTACAGCGGGTTTGTAGAATTGACCAAGTCAGAAGAGGAACTCAGGGAGCAAATCTGACCTGGACGGAAACAAATGATCTATAGCAGTCAGCATAATCTCCGGAGCATTGACAATGATGCTTGGAGCCTCAGTGAATGGAGCAAAATCCAGAAGGATTTTGAAGTTCAACTCGGGGATTGAATGCATGGGAAGAGTCAGCCAAGAGTTATTCGAAATGATGGCATGCCTGGTTTCAATGGGATTGGATACTGGTAACTCGATGGAAGGACTAGCTGCTTGTGCCAGGCTAGGCGTATGAGTCCTAAGAGGACCATGAAGAGGGTCCACCGAGCATCCCAACTCATTTGCTGGAAGAGGCGGAGGTCCAAATTGGACAGACTGTTAAGAAGCTGTTGGTAGTGAGACTCCAAGTTTGACATATGAGCAGGACTAGAGGGGGGATGTTGGACTGATATAGAAGTTGACATTATGCACCCTACACTCCATTAGGCTCCAATTTTGGGAAATTAATTTCATAAAATTAATGAAATAAGCTTTCTAAGGGAAGAATGACTTACAGCCAAGAGGTTATAGATGAAATAACAAAGGCGAATATAAATAAGTATTCTTAATTAAGCCGCAGGATGTATATTGATGGCAAAAGTCTCCTGTCTAGGATGAGGAGAGAATCAGGAATTCTAGGATGCTGGACCAAGAAACCTGAATATGACAGAGGGTCATATACCCCGATGGGGGGAAAACTGGATCCTGGGAAAAAGATCATCATGAGTAAATCGATCGCCTGGCATGACAAGAGGTCGTGGGGACCACTCTCTAGTAGGCGGTAGTGAGGAGGAAGAGGAGGAATGCCATATGCTAAAGGTCATCCTGAGCAGCATTGAGTATTGACAAAGTACTCCACTTGAACCAATGAAGTATTCGACCAGGTGTCCAAAGTGGTATTTCCATGCCCAGTCTTTTTCTCGCTGGAAATCTAGGCAAGAGGGGGGATGTGTTGGGATTTTTGCCCATATTCCCAGCCTGCTAGATTACCTGGTATTGCTAGGGGAAAAATTCCCTAAGGCTAAGTGAATTGGAAATCAGTTGACCCAAATTTTGGAGGAACTACGTTTGGGGGATTTTAGGATATTTATCTGGTTGTATCCATCAGAATTGATCCAGATGAATACGTAATATCTTATCGGGCAGAGTGGCTGACAAAATAAGGGCATCTGATAGTAATTAACTTTCAGGTGTACCAATTGAGATCGGTTGGGTTTCATCACCAACTGATTTGGAATGTTTAATGAGTTGCGAGGCAAGTGATGCCATCTGCAACTAGTGAATCAATTGGTTGCTAGCCAATTATGGATGATTTGCTTGGATTGAGAGGAAAACATTAATGATACGTTTCTGACTCTTTCATTTGAGGTCTTGAGGATGTCTAATGTTGGAATCCTAGTCAGGATGGGGAAGACCATCGCTGCTGAGATGAGGAAGGGTGATTCAATGGCAACGGCTGCCATTTCATTGAAAGAGGTGTCAACTGAGGGTTAGACAGCCAAATCCCCTATAAATTCCCTAAAATTTACTATAATAAAAAACACTCAAAGTTAGAAAAACAGTAGTAGTAGTAATACACTGAAATATACTCACTGATTGACACAAGTTTATGGTTAGGAAAGAACTAACAAAGAACCTTATTAGTTTGACTGTAGATTCGGTAATAGTTAGACTATCAGCATCTAGCGTGAAGATTCCATCTCAAGGGTATTATTGCAGAAGGCAATAATTGGTAGACTCTCAGAGAAGATTAGAGATCTGAGCGGGGATCTAGAGATGAAGGGAACCACGGCTAAGGGATTGCTGCCAACTTTGTGTTGGGCTGAAGGGACTGTCATCAGAGGATCTTAACAAAGATCAAGTGGACAGTTTTAGGGAATGAATCCCTAAGAGTACAATATTCAGTATTATCGGAGATACTGGCTGAAGCGTTGGGCCTGAAGATAATTCTAACTCTGCTACGGATAATAGTCATCATACTATTATTGGATTATATATATTCTTACAACGCGAGGTGCATGAGGAAACTGAACCTGTGCAGTAGAAAGATTACTAGGGTTGACCTCCGATAAATTAGCTCCTAAGAGTAAAATTTTTACACCCACACTGCTGAAGGATGTGCATAGTCAGTTGATGCAGGTTGAGTGCAGTTATGGACAGATTAAGTGTGACATACATGCAAAAGGCTCCCACCCACCTGATGACAAAGGGTGTAAGCAGATGAAAGAAAAGCTTAAAAAGTGCATGGGGGTGGTGGAAGTTGACCAACAAAACTTAATCTCTCTTGTGTCACAACTCCGTTTTAAAGTCAAGGCACTGGAGAGTCAGGTTGAAGAACTGGAAATTCACAAGCTGAGGATAGAAGCCAGATTGGCTTTATGTGAATCCTCCTCCCAAAAGCCCGTCAGTGCCATGAAAACAGTATTGAAGCTATCCAAGGCCAGCTCAATTGGCTCTCACGCTCCTTTGATCAGTTGGACTTTTGCTCAGAGACCATGTGGACAGATGCTACTGCAGTTCATATCCTCACTGTAGTGACCATGTTTCATTCAAATAAACATTTAAGGGCAAGTTTATCCCTGGCGAGGGTAGCATTGCTTTGTTCTTATATGTCTATGAAACTGCTATGGAAGGGCGACTGACCATCAGAAGATCAAACATATTTTATCTTGTTTGAGTCGCATGGCCCAGGAGGTGATGGTGCCTCATATGGATGCCCTTAACGCCTGGTCCGAGGTTAAGAAGGTGCTCATTGACGAGTTTGGATCAAGACAAAACTTAAGCATGAAGAAGCAATCTTTCATGCGCATTAGCATAAGAAATAAAGTTAGTGGCCACTTTTGAAGAACGTTTCTATATTGAAGTGCAGATGTTGTTAATTTATAAGACGTTGACCTTGGATGACACTGTTGTCACTATCTTGACTGGGTTAGCGTCTCAATCTCCTTTGGTGATGTTTATCACTTCATTAAAACGCTATTTCCGCAACGTCCATGATATAAAAGAGGCTCTTCTAGATGTCGCTGACTTCACCAGCTTGCTGTTTCTCATGGAGAAGTATCCAGACCCCGCGTTCTGGCCATTGAGGATCAAAAGCCATAGCCCCAGGTCCTGGCTATTGAAGACAAAAAGGAGACCCTTCAAATTATAGGCCCTGAGGAGCAAAAAACAAAAGACAAGCTGTCTGAACGTCCCTGGTGTGCCTAATGCAACAAGGCTGGGCACTATGAGACTGTGTTGTCATGTGAACATGACATAATAGTGGGGATCAACCCCAAAGACAAGGCTGGGCGCCTAGAGGCCCAGAAGATGAAGTTGCAGGCCCTTCCTGACCTTAAGAACACCCTGGACCAACGCTGGGTCCAGGCAAAATATGCCCAGGTTGGGACCAGTGGTGCGCCAAACACCCAGCCCCTTACAGCAGCCCAAGCATTAATACAAACTATCTACCAAATTAAGGTGGATGGTTCAGTTTGCTTAGTTTCAGAACAAGGGTTCGAAACCTGTTCTTGCTATGAAATAACGCGCTCAGGTCAAATCCAACTTCAGTCAATAACTCAAGTAAAATTGGTTTCAGCCTATTTTACTAACTCAGATGGAAGTATCGCCCTATTGGCGAGTCGCTGCTTAAGCCCACTGCGGCATAAACCCAATTACCCCGTCTGAGCTTAAATACATATTCCCCTGACCAACATTCCTTGTTGGTTGATTTCCCAAATAAACCTATCCCCTGTTAGAAAGTTTTTTTTTATTTTATGATATTCAGGACGCTCCTGTGCGTAAAACTCTTTGAGGAGGTCTCACGTTCCATTCCACTGGCCATTGCAAGTGCCATTCTTCTCTCCCCTCATGCACCGTTTGTCCGCCCAGGATCCCTTCAAATTTGGGCTGACTAAATCTGTTCAATATGTGCACCGCGTTGCCCTTCTGTGGGTTTTATTATGAAATTCGCAATATTATGCCTAAGCGGTTATTGCTCCAGCACCCTCTGCTGGTCTCTAATCTCTCTGGCACTAATGGCTAGTTACCTGGTGTTGGGCCTGTGCACCAAGCACCGCCACGCTGGGAACTGGAGAGTTATAGACACTCTCCTTAAATGTGTTCTGGAAAAGAAAACCAACATTGAGGAGCAGGGAAAAGAGATGTTGGCGTAGGGATAGGCACCCTATTGCTGAAGAATCTCATGTTCATGACTCACATACCTCAAATGCTTCAATACCCCTTGTTAAAAATACCCCCAGGGATAAATTGGAAGGGAGTTACAGGATGTTGGTTACTACCTACTAGGAGTACCCGCTAGAGTGGAGGTTCCTTATTGTTTGAACGCTTGAGGAGTAGACGAGACTACCATACCTTAAGTCACATACCTCAGCCAAGCTCTATGGTGTCATGCAGTTATTGACACCGCCAGCGATGCTTATCAGCTCTTAACTGGCTTTATTCGACCTCTTCAGCGAGTTCAAACCATGAAGTCCATCTTGGAGAGTTCCTCAAGACTTCTCACAAACTAACCTCCATCTTCCAGCTCAGGGAAGTCTTGTATCTGTCTCCTAACTTTGGAGGAACACTTACCAAGGTGGAAGTGGTCATTCAAAAAGTCTGGGTGATGGCCATCCTGAATACTGGCTCCCTGGTAGACAAGTATTCTTTAAGCTGATGAAAAAGATCAAGCTGGAGCCTGACTTGGAGTACAATAAAGAATTTGGAACAGCAAGCCCAAACATCACCTGCTCCATTAGGCATACTTTTCCCTTCTTATTTAAATTGGGAAGCACATCTTATTGGCCCATGCAGTGGCATTGGACAACAACATTTGAGATATGCTCATAGGTACCCAATTTATAATTGAGTATAAGGAAGTAATCAACATGAAGCAAGATTTCCTCTCATTACTCAATTATGAAGTCCCTTTAGTTTTATACAAAAAAGATCCCAGCAAGAACGGCATACTTGCCTGGTTGAGTACCTGTTTTCCGCTTTGCCTTTACATTATACCACCTCTGGGTGAAATACAAAAGAAATTGCCCAATTTAGTGGATGCTAGGGATAAATACTTTCTACTCTTCAGATGAGGTAGTGAATAATCCAGATGAACAATGAGTGGTTGACACTATCACGCTCCAAATCCCACACCCCTTATTGTTGCACCTCTTAAGTATTGAGGGCGTTAGCCCTTGAGCCTCAGTTATTGCCTGACATACTAGACCCAGCCTACCACAGGCCTATTACTCTTCTGTTATAAAATCTCACCAGCAAGGACCTCGTTGTAAGAAAACAACAGAAGATTGGCGGTGTCATATCAATCCATGTATAGACATTTACTAAATTCACTTCATTAGCTATACGGTGGATATGGGCTTGCCAACGGATAACCTTTTATGTACCTTACCCAATGTCCATATCTCGGTTGAGTTGACCCTAGATGAGCTTGACAAAGTTCACACTTTATTTGAAGGATTTAGCGACATATTATCCATTTAGATAGAGACTATGACCACATGAATGACTGAAGACACTCCATTGATGTGGGCGATGCCTGTCCCATTTGGTCAAAACCTTACCAAAAATCAAAGGTGGAAGAACAGAAGATAAGGGCTGAGCTCAAGCAGTTACTAGACGCGGGGTTACTAGTTTTTTCACAAAGCCCTTTTTCCCCTTTTTGCTAATTAAAAAGAAGAACGGAGATCTATGGGTAGTCATGAAGTACCGCTGATTAAATAACTTCACAAAAAAGGATAACTATTCTATCCCCAACATTGATAACGCCCTGGAACAACACTACAGATCTAACTTCTTTTCCGCAATGGACTTTGCTAGCAGCTATTGACAAATGGACCTTTTTTACCAAGACCAGGAGAAATGTGCTCTTATTTTCAATGTGGTCTTTTCCAACCCATCCAATTACCTCAAGAGATGTGCAACGCACCTGCAACTTTCCAGCGCCATGGATCACATCTTGCAGGATTTAAAGTTAAGTTAAGTCATTGTCAATCTTGATGACATCACGATGTTCTCCTAGACCTTAACCAAAAATCTTACTCATTTGAAGGAGGTCTTTCAACGCTTATGTGAGTCAACTATCAAGTTAAAACCCTCAAAGTGTACCTTTTTTAGCACTAGTGGTGACTAACCAAAAAGGGTGAGCCGCCACGCATCTTTATTTGCAAATGGGCTAAAAAGGGATTATTAGAAAATAACAAAAAACTAATATGGTACCTCTGCTAACAGCCTAGGAAGCATATCAGAAGTTGAGGAAGCTTCAGGAAAACTTTTGTCCAGCGCCCGCTTTAGCTGACAGACCATGGTGGACAACGTTGGAGTAAAAGCATCAGCAACATGTGGCATAAGGAGGTATAACTGTGGGTAATTTTGATGATGAGGCCGGAAGTGTCCATTTTCTCAAAATATTGAGCAAACTGATGCTCAGCGAAAGTTATGAGAGCAGGTACACAGTGAATGACTTGATGTGATGGCAGGTTTTGGGATAATTGTGATCAAAAGAGAAGTTTTTGCTGCATCAATGCAAGCGCGGCTTGCACTAAATGCATGCTCCTCAATTTCATAATTCACATTTTCATCAAAATCATGGGAAAATTTGGGGATAGGAATACGCTCAAACTAGGAGCTCCATCCCCCATGAAGTTGCTGGCGAAGTAGGGTGTTGGAAGGGGCAGCTGCAGCCTCAACTGCCATTTTTTTTAATATTTTTATAAATGGAAATCCGTTTTGAGGGCGAAAATTGTGGGGACGTGAATCGGGAGGGTCAACGAAGAACTCCTCCAAAGCAAAATCCAGTTTCACATGGTATGGCCATTCATCTTCATCAATCCATTCGAGAGCCTTGAATGGATTGAATTCAGCCAGCACTGGGCCAGCCACCAGAATTGAGGCAGTGGCAGGAGCTGATTGTCCACATGCTGTTGATCATGGAAGCTCAGCTGAAACTGGTTCAGCCATTGAATCACGTTCCATAATATGGTCAATTTGTTCAAAATTTTTAAAACTAAATTTTGAATTAGCTGCTGCCTTGGAAGTGGCACCAGAATTTGATGAGGTTGGGGGAGAAAGGATTGAGTCCCATTCAAAAAGTTGGGCTGGACTGGCTGCTGACCCAATGCTGGATGGAGGAGCTGCAGAAGCGGCAGAGGTGGATACTGTAGGGCACTTTCAATTTGAGTTATCAAACTCAGAGCACAAGGGGCAAAATGGTGCGGCCATTCTTGGTTTTCGCCCAGAATGGGTGATCAGGGTTGGATCTGATCACTGTGAGAGGGGGGATTGAGAGTTGGATGTCCTGATGTAGTGGGCAGATTGTTACAAAGGCGTGCAAAATTGCCAAACAATCTGCTCCATTTGGAACCACAATTTCAATATAGATCTGTGCCATAAATGGCCAACTCTCTGTGAACCCATGGTGGAGGCATTTTGGGGAAAAATGGGAGAGCGATCTGGCAAATGTGACCACTAAAGTGGCCTCAACAAAAAACTTTTCTTTCTCGTTGCAATCACTTTTGCAACCTATTCAATTCAAGTCTGGTTCTAGTTTGATAATCTCACAGAGGAGATTAGTCTGCGCCCATGTCAGGGAGCAGTTGGGCAAGTAAGGTAAGAGGAGCAGGTGGAAGGCCCGCAGCCTCAAACGTTTGAAAATGCCCCAGAGAAACCAGCGGAATAGACAAAAATTTTAAAAAACTGGCGGTCATTATTTCCCCAGAAATCCTTGCATGGCAAGCACGATGCAACCAGTACATCAACACGCCACACTCCCAGCCACTTTTGTTGGTGGAATATGGAGTCCGCGTGTTTCTGGACATCCAACAAATGGCCTTATGGGAAAAATTTTGTGAAGATGTGCACACCTTTTCCTGACCGCGGT
>JAKSZP010016761.1:0-15809 GCA_022478985.1 Massospora cicadina | reverse complement strand
TGAGTAATAACCTAGAATAAAGAAACTGATATAAAAGGGATCTATCATTCAGGAGAATATACATAGTGGATAATATGCAGAACAAAAACTGAAATCAGAACTTAATAGGATAACAGGTAGAAATAGATCATATAGTTCGAAATGGATTGTAATTCAATAGCCTATGACTCTATAAGCTTGTGATAATAATCTATACCTAATAAAGATTATATAAATATATACATAATTCAATAATAAATAAAACAATAAATCACTAAGGGATCTAAGAATAAGAAATACCTAATATAGATAAAAAGAAATCACTATGGATCAATTATAAATCACAAATGTAAAAATAACAAGAATAAAGACCAAAAATAAACATAAGAATTATAAACACCTATAAAATATTTGTTTAAATCCTACATTTGTATAGTTTGTCTATTCCCGTTTGATTATTTGATAATAACCTATTAAAAAGGTAAAAGATTGTAATAAACTTAGTTTATGACGAAACAAAGACCCTCACTAAGAAAAGAATAGTAGGTAATACAATAAACAATGTATTTTGTAAGAGTACAAAGGCTTAAAAAAGAATTTGGGCTTCAGTACTAAGGGAATCAAGAATGATAGGCGTATTAGAGAATAAATCTATTTCCATATACTTTTATTCTACTGTTAACATGATGCAAAATAGTTCTAAAATATATCTGCGCTTATAAAAACAACTATAATTATAGAACTATTTCTAGTCCAATAACTATCTGATTTGTCTCATATAATGTGCCTTCCAATCCTTGCTGTTCTACTCCTTGATAAATCAATTAAAGCGGTTTTAAATTTAAAGGCTATGAATCCAATTTAACTTAATATTCAAGATTGAGCAAATAACTTACAAGAAAAGTAAGAGAGTAAGGCATAGAAATAGCACTTTGTAATAAAAATTTAGAAAAAGAGTAATCAAAAGAGAATAGAAAAAGCTTATCAATTAGAAAGTCTACAAAAGAAAAAGGATAAGAAAGGATAAGAAGGGAAAGACAGGAGTCTCAAAATATATATGTTTGAAAAAGAGTAGCAAAAAGAAAGAGTAATATTGTAGAACAAAAAGAAGGATAGAAGAAGGGAGGGACAAAGAGAAAAGAGGGGGCATATATAAAAGAGGGGTGGGATGGGAATGAAGGTTTTCATATGAAAGAAACTAAAATTTTATTAGATTATCAGGGGCTTCTTCCAAAAGTCCGTTGTTTTTGTTAAAAATCTAAGGTCAGCAGGTTTTAGACCCTTATCTTTTTCAATCTTTCTAACTTCCTTTATCTATTTTTTATCTAATACATTTATGTTTAAGTCAAAGGAAGGCTCCCACGATAATTAAAAATCTATTTCAAAGATTTATGTATTGTAGAACTAACCCCCTTCAGGCATATTGATAAACCTTATACATAAACAATATGAATAAAAGACTATCAGCCTGAATAGAAAAGTGCTAAAAGAGGGAAAAGTGTAATAGGATGGAAGGACTAGAACTCGCCTGTGACGACATAAAATAAAAGAATGGGTAGGGGAGTGTAAAGAGTCTAGGGTAGAAAAGAGAGTACGGAGAAAGAGAAAAATAACAAGGCATACTTCTCCTCTTGAATTGAAGGTTACCAAATAAACCTTTACTGAACTTATCACTATGATAACCTATAAGCAGTATTAACTAATATTTGTGTATAAACATAAAATTTCCCATTAGCTTTATCTATGCGTCAATGGGTCCCATAAAAACTAGCTTTAGTAATTGATTTGTACTAGGGACGGAATTAGCCCACTATAATCTAAGAAAATGTTTATATAAGAAAATATAAAACTTATAATCTTAATAATATAAAGATTATAAATATAAATCTAAGGAATTAGAAAAGATTCGGAGCATATAAGAAATAATCTAATAGTCGGAGCATATAACTAAATAATCTTAATCTAAAAACTATAATTTAGGTGTCCATAAGTGCCAAGATAAACGCCTATAAAGATTTTATAAGGGCTACAAAGTAATTATAAGGGCTAGAGAGAAAAGGGCCTAGAGAGAAGAATAAGACCAAAAGAGATAGGCATCAACTAAATCTAGGAAAATATCATATAAAATTATATGATTGTAACTAAGGGAAAAATAGAGAGACAAGAATATAGTAAACTAAAGAAAGATTACAAATAACAAACCATTAAGAATCTTAAGGGACTGCATAGGGTAACACGGGTAACTAAATCAACATGGTTAGCAATCTTGTTGTTTACATCATAATGACATGGAGATAGGTGGTTGATTTACAATAATAAAGATTAGCTAAACTGAAGGCTAATACAGAAACTCAATGACTAGGGTCACTAACCCCTATATCTTAAATAAAAAGGCTAAGTTTAAAAACTGGAAGCCATTGCTTCCTTGTTCTAGTCTCACCTTGTTATAGGCCCCTCTTTTGTCTTCTTTTTCTCCCTGTCCACACCCGAATGTAGATTTTCAATTTTATATGCCCCCCTATTTGTATTCTTATTTTAGACTTCTAATTTTCATTGCTCACTATTATCCTTGAGTATACTGTCTTTTAGTCTTTTTATAAATAATGCAATACAATTAAAACAATTGTCTTCTATGTTGATAAACTTGATAATTAATCATACAGCTATAAAGATAGCCGAATAAGAGCTTAGATATATATATGTAGTAAATTTACTGGATAGTAAACCATTAGTTTATTAATATTTTTAGGACTATAAAAATATTAGGGTATTACTATAAAAACTGTATATAAAAACTTTATTACTATAAATATTTTTGTGTATTACTATTTCTAATATTTAATTAGATATTTGCTGAAATCTTGATTCGCTCTGAGTATAGATAACTAGTCTATTTCATAAAGATTTTGTACTTTGATAGATCAACTATAAATAAGCTAATTATAATACAAACTAATAATTTGTGGGATCACAGTGTAGCTCACTAACCCTTATGTATCATAAATCTTATAACTACCACAAGGATACAGATATAGGTCATAAAGGTAGGAGTAATGTTTAGACAAAACTCCATGAAAGTAAGAAACTTTTAAAGAAGTAATAGTGATAAGGCAGGTGCTCAATTCAATAAAATGAAAAGAATATTCTAATAGGAAGAAATGGGAATATAAACTTTTAGAAAAGAAAAATGGGAAGATAAACATTTAGAAAACTGAAAAGGGAATAAATGGGGTAGAAGAGAGTTCAAGAGCGAAAACAATGAAAAGGAAGGGGGGGGAAAGACAGGGAAAAGAGTAAGGGATAGAATGCAGTAGGCATTCTAATCAAGTACAAACTCATCTCGCATAATTATCATGTCTTGCATCTTTATTCTAAATTTTCTTTCTATTCTACCTACTATTGATTTGATCAAACTTTATTATTTTTTATAGGGTTTATTCAAACCTCCTTTCTCATATGTTTGAATACAAAAACTTAAACTGCACTATTACAATAAAATATCTTAGGTTTAATCGTGTTTAAAAGATAAACAAACAACTAAAGATAGTTTAAAGGTTTAGTTTAAAACTATAAGAATAGAACAGTACCAAAAGACTGACAGGGTTAGGTAGATATCAATAGTAAGATAGAAATATAGGATAAGCTAGCAATAGATAAGCTAGCAATAGATAGATAAAAAAGATTACATAGAAATGAAAACCATAACCCACCCTTACCCACGTATCCTATTTCCACTAATTAACTCTTTAAGAGAACTCAAATTTTGAGACCACATTCCACATAACCTTCCCAACGTAAATTCAAATTGACCTATCTCCACCAACGGAGATAATGCCACGAGTAGGAAACTAGGGAAAGACATAAATATAAAGAGACCAAATACCCATATGAAAGAACCCCTAAAGAGAACATCAGGGAGTAAGATGAAGAACATCGGGGACAAATGAAAATGGAATAGAACGGAAGGGTAGGGAGGGCCTAAAAAGGGAAACGATGGAGTAAGAATGGGAGTAAGACAGGGAAGGGAAGGTGGGTATGGGATAGAAGGGTCGATTTTTAGTACTTCCCCTCCTCTTTTTTCTACTACTCTTTCCCTATCCTCCCTCTATTCCTTTTTGGTTCTTCTACCTTGACCCTTTTTCCTCTTTTCGCTTTTCATTATCTAAATCCTATTGATGATACCCATACTCATTTAAGTAGTGTCGATTTGGGGGATTTATCCTTCCTATTAACTAAAAGGCTTAGGGGATTTCTTTTACAAAACTTAGATTATGACAACCCAATTAACTTTTACTATAAGTATTAGCCTTGGGTTTATAGATGGTTATATTACGTATAAAGGAGAAAGTTTATAAGAAATTCCTCAACTATATCTCTTACCACAGAAGGATTGTTTGAGTCTCTAATCTTACGTAGTATCTAATAATCCGACTCCTTTTAGATAAAAGTAGGGGGCACCATATAAATAAGAATATGTAACCGACAATGCATACTAAGAATAAGTAAAAAATGAAAGGCCTAGAAAACAACTTGAGGGAAGGGAGTACTAGATTATATCTAAGAATATAAGAAGTGCCTAATAGTTTATAAAAATAATCCCTCCCTAATAAGTTTTATGATCGCCTTAACTTCCACCTGGTTGGGTTCATTTCCCCGATCTTTATTCAATTACTATTATAATTTATATATGTTAATCAATAACTTACTGATTCGCTTATATATTTGAAATATACGATTTATTAAGATTAATGGATCCTTTTTATAATGCTTTTTATCGCTGACTGATGGTTTATTGGTATTCTTTTATACCCCATTACCCTTTCCTATTATATGTTATATTCGTCTATCTATTTATATACCCCTCCAATTTATTACCCCTATTCACTCAATTGTTTTATTTATTGCCAAATGTTGGATTCTTAGTAGATTAAAACCCATTAAGGAGAGGGAGAGTGATGGTACAGTTTTATCTGGCCTACCCATCTCTCCTTTCCCATTAACTTATATGACAAATTAACAAAGGCTACCTAATAGGTATTCCCTAGACTAGGTTACTGATAAAAATTGCTAAGTAGTATTCAAAAATCAATTCAAGCATTTTTAATTTATCTGCTCTTGCCTTATCTAGTATTGCACTATTATTCCCTCTCTCTATTGGATCAATTCTATGAGCCTATATGATTTTGGGGTCAGCCTAGGTCTACCGGTCCTTTTTATCCTCCCCTCCTTTTTCGTAGAGTTTTTCTAAACCCTTCTCTACCCAGTGTTTTTCTTATCTCTATGGGTTTTTAATGTTTTAGTCTTTCCCTTCTCTTTGTATTCTTTTTCCTTCCCCCTCTTATCTTTTATCCCCTCTTTTGTCTTCCTAATCTTTTTATTATTATAGTTTCAGTCCTTCCATCTTTTGACTAGTCTAAAGCCCCAAGCCTAGGTTTATCTACTATTTGCGATTCTAGAACTTTCCAATCAGTTAGAGTCAGGCCACAGAACAATATTATTTTATCGACTCCTTTCTCAATTCTATCCCCCTTTCTAATCCTTATTCTACCCTTCCTTGGTATCCTTTATTTTCTAATATGTTTTTATATATTCTATCTATACCCTTTATCATCCTCTGACCCCTCTTTTTATTATCTGACCTATTTTCATTCACTCTTCAGTATTAGCCTTATTGAATTTACCACTAGGCTATCATATATTATAAGACTTGTTGTCTTTACCGCTAGGTAATCATATATTATAAGACTTGTTGTCTTTACCGCTAGGCTATCATATATTTAATTATAAGCAATTACCATCATATGGTCATGCTCTGGCGAGTGATTCTTCCTTTGGGGGTACGCCGGCTGAAAGGAGATTAGGAGAGTGGTGGGATTACAAGGACGATAAATAGACAAAAGAGACGAGTGAGGGGGAAGAATAACGATAAAAGATAGACCTAAGACCGAGTAGTATTTAAAATAGGGGTGCCAAGTAATCCTAACTAATAGGGGTTGTGTGGGACTAGAAGTTTAAAAGGGTATGACGAGTTTTGAGACTAAATAGAAATTAGGAAGTCATTATAAAATAAGCAAAGGATAATGATATAAGCCACACGGAGCAAATCTCACCTAAGGTTCAAGCTCCTCATCTAGAGGGAGGGTTTTAGGGCACTTCTTATGATCTATCCCTTGTTTTATTCTTGTACTCTTTTCGTCCCTCGTCTTCTTTATTGTTGCACATTCCCCTTATTCAAGGGGCTTTCGTTCAATTGTGCATCCTTTTCTGTTTATTTATTAGGCCTCTTTACACCCTTATTCTTTCTGATTTCCATGACCTATTGTATGTATGTGTATCCCAATCCTTCCCTTATTACTCATCCACTACCATTCTTATCTAAATCTCCCCCTTATCCATTGACGTCTTTAAATCATTCATAATTTATTCTTTGCATTCTATTAGTTCATATATTATACTTTTACCCACGATAAACCCCAAATCCTCCCTATTTCACCTCAACCCATATAGTCAACACCCGATTATTATAGGCAGGCTAAATCAACTATGACAAGAGTCGGCAGATACGTTATGAACTCATCCACTATCCAAAGTTCCCACTAAAGTCTCCACCCTTATAAGTTGTCCCAATCACCCCCTCACTCCTTCCCATACCTTTTTAAGCCTCCTGAGTATACCTTTTTGTGATCTCAATCTTTTTTCCATCCCCTACCCTCCTTCCATTTCCCACTTATACTTATACTAAACCCTGTTTCGATCCTTTCATCTTTTCTTTTTATTCTTTCACCACACTTCCCCATATTGTACTATAAAGTCCCCTCTACCCATAATTATTTCCTCTTCTCGACCTCGTAGGGCCCCCTTTGGCTAATCCCACTTATTATTATAGATAAAAAATCTATCGATCTCCTAATTATTATTTATATTCTACAAATTATATTATGCAAACTTCTCTATGATAAGTATTTTTCTAAACTCTCAAAGCCCCCAGCTTTTTAGTCTTCCTTTTACCCACTTCGGTCTACTTTCCCATTCATCCTTTATTTATTGTCTAGGAATATAGATATGGTTTCGTTAATAAGGTTAGTTCTTATAAGGTGCCTCTTTCACTTCTAATTATAAATTGTAAACCCTAAGGGGTATTCTCCCTATATTTCGTCTTCAACGGTTCGATTTTGAGATCACCACCAGGTGAATAACAGCGAACTAGGTGGTTGGATATGGATTGCTAAGGGTGGGATATAGGGGTTGGAGGATAGGAACATAAGTGTAGAAAGGTTGTTATAGCAACAAACATAATCCCCCTATCAGAGTTGTAAATGATAACTAATAATCCTACCAGAATAGGTATAACCGTTTCATCAATCTGATGAAAGAAGCTTATTAGAAAATTAAATGAAAATGGGATTCATAACTTATTGTGCTAATAAGATGGTAGAAGGGATGGAAGTATTGGATTTGCTAGTGTGGATAATGGGATTAGCAAGATAGTCATTAGGAGTAAGTTTATCAAACATGGTAAATCAGTTTAGGGGATCAATGTCGGGATACTGGCCTGTAATCCCGAAGAATCCAAGTAAAAGGGTAAGTTTAACCTTATCTAATAATAATCTAGTCTTGGTTAAACCACATAGCGACAGCACAGGGCATAACCCCACCCAGTTACCCAAATTAACTTTGTTAAATTTATATAAATTAGCATTTCTCTCAAAGGGGTTGTAATATATAAACTTGAGACTATTGTAAAATTACTACTTATGATAAGTTACTATTGATTACCTAAATCTTGTGATGATGATGATTACACGTATCACACCAATTGGTAGACTACTAATTTTAGTTACAAATAGTTTATATAGTTTTTAATTAAGGAATTTGTATTTACATTATATCCAATAAATAATTTACGTAGGTGTCCCCTAGACAAGTCAATCAATATAGGGGTAAAGGTAAAGAAATGTTGAATATAAAAAGGTATTGCAGGTAAGTAATCATAGACTTTAAGGGGGGTACTAGAGATTTGAGGTGTGACCATTAGACCTTGTAATAGGAGAATAATTCACTATATGCCAATTTAGATAATAGATTTAAATCTATTAAGTTTAGGAATCTAGAATAAACTTTACCAACTAAAGAACCAGAGTGGGAAGGAAATAATAAAAGACGTATAAGGGATGGGGATAGTAAAATGGAGATAAGAGAGGGGACAGAAACCAATAGGACGAATGATAAGAGATATTAGGACTATCACAAAGGTAAAAGGCTCAACAAAAAAGCGGAAAATGAATGCTTATAGGGGTTACTATTTGATAAAATAGGACCTCTACCCAACTATTGACTATCCTACCCTATTCCATTTACAATTAACTATTAGGATCCCTATGATTGGTTAAAAACATTATTCTACATGTAGGGGTCCCCTGCCCCCTACGTTATAATATAATATTGATTCCCCTAAACAGTAGTACTGCAATATAAAAATTAGTCTCACTAACGTATTTACTAAAGTAACTTATTGGAATTAATTGACCAAATAAGTGGTAGGGGATAGATTCATATAAGGTTAATTATAATGTTAGCCCACCTGAATGGTCCAATATTTCTACAAGTATGAAGGCCGATTGAAAGACAATGAACCAATCAAAAATAGACTAAAGAAAGAGGGAGAAGAGGGGTATAGGAAAAAATAAAATAGGATAAAGGACGAACACTGCTGACAACCCTTTGTGCTTGTATAGAAAACGAACAAAGGCTCCGAAACTTTATAGGACAAACCTTTTTATATTATACTAGTCTCACATCTATAAACTCATCTTTTAGATTCTTCGGGCTATATACTTTTATTTTGCCTGTAAGGACCTCTATCATTGATACACCTCCCTTGTTTCCCATTTTATGAACCTTTCTCCTAGTACCCCCGATCCATATAGGGCCCATTCATTAGTTTTATATCACGTAATTTATTACAATATTCTAAAATATTAAAAGTTGTGCTTGGGATGTCAATTATAGAATAAGTATTAAGGGAAAACAAATACAACTAAATTTAATGTAAAAACATAGTACCAATAACAATACTAGGATTATAAAAATAATAGTCATATTTGAGGATATAAGTAGAATTTATCTACTATGCTAAACTAGGTTGGTCTAAATCTTTTTCAAATACTGGGTCTTCGCCCTCTCTTCGTACAGTTATGTTAGAACTACTTTTTATCCAATTCACCGTCTTAAGAGTAATAAACAATTAACTTAAATCGAAAGTCTCTCTCTTGGTTTCAGTGGTTCCACTCTCCTTCTTTCTTCTCTCGGTCCTTTGTTGGATACCCGGCTGTTTCTCTTTGTCTTTGTCTTTGTCGATCCCTGGTTGTTTTTATTCCTGGTATTCTCTATTTATTGCATAATTATTTATGGTAGGTATTTATTGGTTAGGTGAAGAATCGAAGTATCGGGGAGGTGTGAATTACTGATATAAAATTGGAGCAAGGATAGAAGAATTGGGGATCGAGGAATGGGTTAGGTGGGAATTACTGAATATGCTTGGCTTGAGATTATTACAGATAATCTTTCTTTTTGACTTTATCTTTCTGTTTTTTATCCCTTCAGTCGTATCTTTCACTGGTTTGGCTATTGTTTTTTACTTCCTCGTTTTTAGGTTATTGTTGATATGTTGAGGGGGGTTCCCTTGCTTTTAGGATCTTCAGAGATCCCTTGTTCCCAGTAAGGATGCCTTTGGTTGAGGGTTCCTTTATTTTTGTTATCCGTGCAAGTGGATTACCTCGGCTTTCTCTGTGGTAAAGTGGGTCCATAAATACTATTATAATTTTCATAGGTTTCCCTCATGTCTTTATTTATTCTCATGAAGTGGATCTTTATTTGATAAAATTGGTGGAGTTTTCGTTACTGATGGTTTGGGTTATACTTAATTGAATAGAGAATAGGGGTTTTGGATTTGAGGGGAGTAAGATCGGGGTATAATGGATATTAATTAGCTGAAATGGATTAAGCAAGGGGATATCTGGATTATAAAGAAAGGGGCTATAAGGTAGCCAAGGTTTCCTTGTATATACAAAAATATGTATTAAATCTATCCTTAGTGTGGATAAAAGTTAATAGGTGGGGATTTTGTGGATTAAGAATAATAGGGGGATGGTTGAACAAAGGATCTTTTATCAATAAAGGTGGCAATATAAACAATAAGGTGGCTATATAATTACCTGGCTAAATAAAAGAGTGGGTTTATAAAATCTGGCTAGATAAATCGTGTTTATAAAAGGCTTTTTATAAAATAAAAGAAGGGTGGAATAAAGGTTGAACATAAAAGAGGGGAAAAAACAAGGTAAAGTTTAGAATTGGGGAAAGAGGAGTGGGATAAATGTGAAAGAAAAAAGAAAACTTGGGGAAGAGGGTGCCTAAGATTGGAGAAAGAAATGATTGCTAAAACCCTGGGGACGATGTATAAAGATAATGTGAAGTGGTTGGAATAAGAAATTTGTAAAAGAAAAATAGGAGAATAAAAAGGAAAGAAGGGTAAGGAAAAGGATATAAGGAGAAAGATTAGAAAGGATAAAAGGAGAAAGGATATTAGGGTTGTATAAAGGAGATAAGGTGAAACTGCTAAGACTAGAGTGGGTATAACCAGTAGTAGGGAATAAAATGGTGGGATAGCCTATAAAATAGATCTCCGTAGGAAAATCGGGAATATCTGAATGTGAATGTGGCTGAAAAAGATATGAGTATAAGGATAAGAAAAAGGGAGGTCAATAGAAAAGAAATAGTAAAGAAAAGGGAAATAAGAAAAATGGCTTAGATAAGAAAAGAATCGGATAATATGTTTATGGGAATATGTCAATAAAAAAGGTAATTGGCTAGAATACAAACTAGGTGAAAAAGGAATTCATAATACTAGGTGAAAAAGGAAAACATAAAACTAGGCAGGGTATGAAAATAGTATTAGCCTACCCCTCATTATAATTATTTACCTATTGATTGGCTTCTAATTTATAGTTGGGATCTTGTTTTTGTAATAGGCGAATCTCGTCTTGTTGGTTACCCTTTCCTGTTTAGGGGCGTCTATACTGTTTTGGTTATGGACCTAAGGTAAGTATTGAAGACAGCAGGGTATTGGTATAATCCCTAATTCGATACACCTGCATTGGCTTATTACTCTAGCATGAGTCTATTGCCATATGTAATTGTATCTTACCTCTCATCCATCCTCTTATTATAATGATGTGGTATTGTCTTCTAATCCTTATGGATTGGTTGTATTATGAATACGTACATCAGAAAGGTGAATAAGCCTAATTCAAAAATGAATAGGTGGATAATTAGATAATCGAGAAATACTGGAGAAAAATAGGAGAATAGAGAAAGAATGGTGGATAATAGGAGTATAGGGAAAAAGGGTAATAGGTGGGAAAAAGGAGAAAAAAATATAAGAAAGAGTGGGAATAAAAGAGGGGAGAGTCGCTAATTATTGGTGGGTATATATTGTCTCCCTTATTCTATTCCGTCCTTTTGTTTTTTCATTCTTACCCTCTTTGTCTATGGTGAAGACTCTCATGTTTTGGTTAATCAGTGATTGGTCCCCACTCTAGCCGCCCTCGAACCTCTGATGGCGGATCCTCTCTCATGTATTAACTATTTATGGGTGGTTTTTGCTAATTCTCCCTTATCCTGGCTTATTTGTAAATAGTAGGTGGTAATGACTAAATTCATTTGGCTGGGATCTTTGTGATTATTCCTATCTGTTTTCAGATAATAGATACAACAAGGGGTACTATGCAGAGAATAGATGGGATAGCCTAAAATAAAAAGAAGCGGGAATGGAAGGTAATAAAGGATGAGAGCGGGATCACTAAAAGGTGAAAGAAGGAAACTAAAAGGTGGGAGTAAAAGGAAGGGGGTAGGCCCGGTGGATCAAAGGCTATAAAGAGGATGAGGACTAGAAAGGAAGTGACTGGGACACTAGGGGTATGTCGAGAAAGGGTCGAACTCGCAAAGGGGATACCTAGGTAACTGAAAACGTAATTGGCTAGAGGGTGGCATCCTACCCATTTCTTGATTGACCTATTCTCCTTTTCTCCTATGTCTCTTCTATTTTATAAATAACCCTCTTTGTATTCCCATGTTTCACTTTATATACTACATTATCGCCAAAGTAAACCCTATCTTGGAAGTTTGTAGATTAAGGGACCAACTCTAGCCACTCTTTATTTATGCTTTAGGTCGGCCCTATCTTTATATTTGATTCGTCTTGTTTATTTTTAATAAGCGATAATCGTTGAATAGTTACTAAAAACGAGGGGGAATGGGTTTTAGAATAAGTCTAGTTTTATATAACTGATAAAGATTAGGGAGTATAGTTTTGTATAAGTAGGATTGTTTTATACACTAAATCCCTTATAGTAACGAATAATATCCGGTACGACCGACACATCGATATGGGTAGGCCTTTTACCATACCTGATCGTAGGGTAGGGGATTATCAGAAAAAGAAAAAAGAAAGGAAGAAACCGGGGGATAAACATCTATCGGCTTGACTGTATATAATAAATAGGCTAAAGACTTCAATAAGAATTTACACCTATTATTAATTTAGCCTTATTATACTAATTCTTCAAGTATAGTTATAATTTTGTTTTCTTTATTATTATTCAAGTTTTATAAACCTTCTTACTATCATACAAATATTATCATGTAATCTCTTTCTTATACTAGCTTTTTATTGGGAGACCCTTTCATTAGGTTTTCTCTTTGTCCTTCTTGTACTTCCTCTTTCCCACATGTTCATACTCTCACCTTTTCTTCCTATTGTCCCTTCTTCTTCCTAGTCCCTCTTCTTTTTTTATTCTTTTTTATACAATTAGTCAATTGGTCTTTTTAGTTTTCTTTTTCCTACCATTTGTATTTATCCCTCTGACTTGTTAAGTTAATTTCTTACGATTACTATATTCCTTCTTCCAATTGTATTCTAGAATAGGTGCTGATGGATCTCCACTTGCAGAATGGTCATAGAATGATTCTAAAAATAACCATCTGTAAGAAGCATAGTATAGCACCTGCTATTACAGGAAAAGGAAAAACCAATTGAACAGGTAAAGCTTTACCAATTGAACAGGTTAAGGTAAAACCAATTGAATAGGTTAAGGTAAAACCAATTGAATAGCTGGGGGAACACCATGAAAAGAGTGGAATAAAGGAAATAACTGAAATATATATAACAGGAATAAATGAAAGGATATTCCTGGGGCACCCATCTTTATTATTGTTGTTATTCATTACCTAGTGTTTACACATCCTTTTACAATATATGTTCCGACTTTATAAACATTTAGAACAGTTATTTCATTGTATTATTAATAGACGTATTATTATTGCCTCCTTCACTTAATTTCTTATCTACTTTTCTAATTTATAATAAACTTTAGTAAATACATTTTATAGTAAATACTTTCTATAGTAAATTCATCAAAAACAATATAAAATACCTTCTTATAAGTTATTCTATTTTCTCATATTCTTCTAGTCTATCCCTTTCTTAGCTTCTAAATGTTCTATACAGGATTGTCTTTCTTTTTTTACACTTCCTCGATACTCCCTTTTTCTTCTTGTTTTCTTCTTCATTTTCCTGGTGTTCTCCCTTGGGTTTCTTTATATATATTATTTTACCCTGAGGTTGTTTATTGAAAAAGTTGGCTTTGTTTATAAATCCTTTTTTAATCTAACTTTTAAATGGTTTGGTTTTACCAGAGAAGATTATTAGATAATAAGAGGTGGGATAAATAATGTAAATAAGTGGGGGATAGTTTGTTGAGTCGAAAATATGGGATAAGTGAATAGAAGTATAAAAAGGTGGTGATAAATAAGAAAAAGGTTCCACAGTATTGACTCGTATAGCTTAGGTAAGAGAACATTAGGGGAGGGTTATATTGATAGTAGGGATTAGAGTTGGAATTCAGAATCAATAAGGGTTGCAATTCGTATTCGAATAAGGCTAGGGATTCGTAAACCTATAAGGGTTGGAATTCGTATTGCAATAAAGGTTGGTTGTCTTTACCTAGGTTTCGTGATAACTTGATTAACTTTTTAATTGAAAGGTTACTTTATAATAAAAATGGCCGTATTTGGGATTAATTTTATAAGTATAGGAAATTAAAATAGAGTAAAGATCGGTAGGGAATAGGGGAATTCCCTCTCAGAAGAGATAATAGGCTAGGGGATAGAGAAGGTGGTTATTTATATGAGGGGATTGGTTATTGTTTGTGTGTAAGGTTTCCCTTCTTTTGTTACATCTTACGATGTATTATATTATTGTTATTCTGTAAGCATCCCTTTTTGTTTTCTCCCCTCGTCTTCCTATTCCTTTTTCATCCCATCCATCCCCCTTATCTAGTTCCCTGTTACCCCTAAGGATCCTTGGGGCCTCTACTATTTACGTATTATAAACCCTTTAGTTTGTTTTCTATGGCTCTTTCAATCTTGGTAATTCGCTATTACTATTGGATTCCCAACTGTCGGTAAGCTTACGATTAACAAATCTCGTCAATACCCTCCCTATCTTGGTTTTCATTTTTATATTTGAGTTAACCCTCAATCCTATTATACTCTCTACTATTCTTTACAACTATTATAATCCATCTTTCTTAAGTTAAAGTCTTTCAATCTGGATCACTTCTACATTTACTCTCAGTTTTGGCTTTTATGGCCCCAATTATTCTCGATTCATCCTATATTCGCTAATATTACTTATGTAAACAATATTTATAGACAAACTTTCTTATATGGATAATGCACCATCAGTAAAATTAGCCAACCCTACAGATAAAAAAAGGAAGCAAGGCAACCAAGTGGAAGAGAACCCCACGCCGAGGATCTAGTACGGGTTGTATTATCCTTCCTATCTCATCGTGGGACCCTACCAAAACGACACATAGCTAGGTCATTGTAAGCCGGAGCGAGGATTGCATAGGGTTTGTCAATACTTGGATGATTGGTGGATTATAAATAACTAATATAAATATTTACCAAAACGAATCATAGGGATTCGACAAAATTAAATCTAATAGGATTATATTATAATATCACTAATGCTTTATCCCCTACTAAATACTAATATGGTTTTCAATAAGCTAAAAGGATGGTGAGAAGGGCGGCCCCCTCCCCATTCATATGTTAAGTAGCTGATAAGATTGATAGGTGGGATACCAATAGATTATAAAATGGTGCCTATCACGCTTGGATAATAATTTGTCAGAGGGTTAATAACTCAATTATATAAAAATATAATGGGATAAGAACGTGAAGACAGGCAGAGAATATAGTAAAGACTAATTCAACTATGAGGAAATAGCCGGAGGGCCAAAGTTGTGAAATAATAGTTAGATGCTCCTGTATACAACCCCATTCTACCCCCTCCAATTTATAAAACCTACTAAATTTACCATTTATAATACCCACTTTAAAATCCTAAGATAATTAGATTAATAATAGTTGATTAGTGTCTCACCCTTAACCCACCTATCCACTAACCCACACAAAAGGGTGGTCTTATACGTGCCCCCTTCGTCTCGTCTAGGTTATAAATATTAGGGAGTTATGAATTGAACGTAGGGTTTTTATAGTCTCCTTTAAGTCTTTATAGCCAAATTGGTTTGTCTTTACATCTTTATTAGGCCGACCCGCGATTCCTTTTATTCAACCCTTTATTGGGTGATTGAGCCGATTACCCTAATCACTAGAAATTAGTTTGTTCCTTGGCTTTTTATTATTTATTCATCCTCTTATGATTCCCCTCTGTGGATATTAGATTCTTTATAAGTTATATGGTT
>JAKSZP010016760.1:0-15876 GCA_022478985.1 Massospora cicadina | reverse complement strand
TTGTCTCATTAATAACATTAACATCATCATTGAGATTATTGATCTGTAGATCAATATGATCAATAGAGTCTTGAATTTTCTCATTTTTCGCCCGTTGGTCCTCAAATTATGTTTTCCAGTAATTGATTTTTCTGGTGTATTTGTCCTTCATCTGCAAAACTTTGGCGCTCAGATGTCGATACTGGTCACAAAATTCACTGTTATGGTTTAACTGCGCCTCTTGGGCTTCGTGATTAAGCCTCATGAACTCTGAAGCATTAATAAAAGTCTGAGTGATGTTGCTGACCCAAGATTTGGTGACTCCTTTTTCCTCTAAGAAATTTTCAAAGATAGGATGCAATCTGTCATTTAGCTCTTGTGCTAATTCTGCTACCCGGTCATTAGCTCAAGTGGCTAAGTTGTGATTTGCCTCCAAACTAGAACGGACCTCAGTGAAGTTGGCTTCCAATCGCTCATTTAAAACTTGGCCCGCCTGGCTGGAGTTGCGAGAGAAGTTCACCAACTCAGTAATGGCTGCATGATGGCGGGCGATTGCCATCTGAGAATTTCTAGAGGTGGGATGTACAAATTCAATTAAGTATTGGGCAATATTTTCTATCCCAATTAAATTGTTTTGGATCTGAGCTACACTTAATTGATGATGAGCAAGATATCTCATCCACAACACATCTTGCTGTTGTTGGTGGTAAAAAGGGTTGCTAATATTGTCCGCGGGCCCTTGTCCCATCTGGTACCCTCTTAACAACTACTGCTCAAGATGTTCCAGCTCTTCAGGTGAAATGTGATCGTCAGGATAGGTAATAATGGGTACATCCTCCCAATAAATCTGGGACACAGTCATTCCAGTATTCCCATTGGGCCCAGCGATGGTTCTGAATAATTGATTGGGATTGTTTTCCTGTTCAGCGCGGTCACCATCTGTGGTCCCAGCCATGAGTGCCACTTGTTGAATTTTGGTTTCTGCTTCAGATGGCTGGTTCTTCTTTAGGTGTGGAATGCAGTTTCGTGCATCTATTGTGTGAGGACAATAGACAGGATGGTGATTATAATTTAAGATATAGCTTCTTGGTAGTACTTAAATTGTATACCCTGTAGTTTACTTGGACAATGGCACACTGCCCTGATCTTACTGATCCCAAGTAAGTACTGACTAATACAAATTAAAACACTAAATGCAAAAAGTTTATAAGTTAAATTATAAGCTGATCCAGTAGTTGAATGTTTTTTATTAGTATCAACTTGAGGGTTAATTATAGGGTTCAATGTTAACCACATCTTACCCATGACGTCTCATTTTCAATGGCACTTGACCGCATAAAATGTTTATAAGAACATCTACAAATACTTTGACTCAGGGCATCCTGCTCAGCTCAGGGTTGGAGTAAACACCATCATCATTCTCAAGATGGCATGTTGGACATGTCTTCAAAGTACCTGAACTGATTCACTTTCACATGTAATTGGCAGCACATACCAAGGCGATTCATATCACTAATTAGTAATTAATTTGATCAAAAACTTGACTGACATTAAAAACTAATTTTGACATAGACCAACAAAGCCCACATGCCTGAGTCATTAAGTCAAAACTTAATCTAAGTCTGACCTAACCATCAAAGCCCTTGAGCCCGTGTCATCATAGTCAAATATTATTAAGTGAAATTGCTAGGCCTCAAATCCTAAGTTTGGATATACTTAGGATACACCTGATCCATAATTGCTGATATCTGATATGATCAAATATCCGACGATTAGATCCAGTCAATTACTTAACACCCTTGACCTAATAAAGCTTATCTCAACCTCTTTCCTTGGAAGCCTAATCTTACAAGGAGTCCTTCTCAAAACAAGTGTATTCAACTATAGTGCACTTAAGGCTGGTTACTTGCAGTCAATACTTTTCATTTGATCAAAGTGAAAAACCAAATTAAGGACAAACTTAAGATTCTTTGAAATAGACAGTTTTTTAAGATAAAAACTTAGTATTTTCATACTAATACTAAAAATGGGATGTATAATAAAAAATTGAGTGATAAATTGAATAATGGATTAGAAAATATTGTATATTCTTCAGGAACTTCAGTGCAGTCTCTTTCTTTAATTAATTTCTACCTTGGAACTCATTTTCTCAAGGTCCTGAATTTGTGCACTGCGGTGGTGTGTGGAACCCACAGTATCATGGTCATCATCTCCATGGATCCTGTGCGCTTTGGTGGAGTCCAAAATTTTCATTACCATTGGTGAACTTAATTTCCTGGTTGCTTGATGGCACCGTTTTCCTTTTTTTGATTGTTTTCTTTTTTGATTTTACTCAAACAACTATTTTCTTTTTGAGAATCATATCTCATTTGAAGTTTCGTCATTACTGGTTTGCACCTCTTTGATGATTGGATCGTTTGTCATTTTGTCATTTTCAGAGTTAGACTCATTTTTTGCTAATAATTCTCATGCTTCAATAAGAATTTCCTAGATTCTACTAGAGGTTGAGGATTTACCAATTTTGCAGTGCACTAAATCTGTGACATCACTCATGCTGAAATTCTGAAACTGGGCCTATCAAGGAGACCCAGTCCCAGAATTGATTCCAGGATGAACCTTAGCTAAAGCTGACTTTGACAAGGGACAAGATACCAACATTACCCCCCAAAAACCATGGTATGGGAGAGAACCTTGCCCCTATCTGACATCTTTCTCCCCCACACCTCCACTAAATAAGCCTCATACCATCTTAGAAGAAAACCAGAAAAACCCTCTGCAGTGAGAGCTAAATGTTGTAAATTGGGGCATAAAATAGTTCAGAGCTCTGCTGATGCACCAGGACGATGATATGAGGATCACTGGCTTTTTTCAACTGTCTTCCTTGACTCAACTTTTACTGCAAGTCCATAAGAATGACCCCACAATCCTCAAAATAGCCAAGTGACTTCATCTCAGATATGATCAGCAACATTGAAAGGCCCAGAGCCTTACAACCCATTCATACCTCTTGGCTTGGGTGAACCAGCAACTGCCCTAAACAAATAAAGTTGCATGAGGCTAGTCCTCACTAATTCTTCATAATTGACTTGTAATTGGGTTAAGACCCACAGGGTAAGAAAGCAGCTCAGGATACACGTGGTTGGGAAGAACACTATGAAAACCAAAATTTCTCAGGGATGTCATAGAATTAATTTACCATGAAGATTTGGGCTTAATTAGTGGGTATTCAAGCACCCACAACAGCATCTACGTTCATAGGGCATCACCGCTCTGATAACTCATAAATATTATCTATCGATGATAGTTATGGAAGTCTTAGTTGGAAAATAGTTCAACCTCAAAGCTTAATATTAAAGTTAGCAGATTATGCACTCAAAAGTATCAGGATTGAGTGTAGGGTTGATTCTGTTGGTAGCATCCTTAATGAGGGGTAGACTCTCTCTTTTATATTAAAACAGTGGTAAGTTTCTCTTTATTTTCGTTTTTGATGAAAGTGTTAGACAAAACTTTTCAACTTCTTCTTCATGCTTTCTTGTTTAACATACACGTTCAATGTTAGATCTTCTTCATATTACTTGTGAATATATTTCTTTTTAACATGTTCAGATGTATATATAGTTGTTATTTTGTGAAGTTGGTAAGAAATAACTAGAAGATAGATACTTTGGTGATACTATTTTCACTCCTTGTGTATTACCTCAGGTAGCAACCAACACAGAAATCAGTAGGGTAACTGTCACCATTAACACTGATAACAATGAGTGAGGCCCTTCCATAGGCATGTTATGGCAGATTTTGGGGAATGTACTATTTAGTATTTAATGTAATCTTTCAGTTTATTAGGGTAAAGTTGTTTATTAGAAATAAGAAAAAAGTGCAACACTCTACAATTAGCAGGGATTTGGGTACTATAGTTAAATTTTGGAGGGGTGACTTTGGAAGTTTTAGTTGCATAGCTTTGTCACCAAAATTAATGAGATCTCATCAATTATTTTAATCATTTATAGCTTGCCTCTAATTTATAACTTGTCAATCAACTGACCCTTATTTAATTTTGTAAATCAGGTGTTCCTTCCATAATAAAATACTAAATTTTCTCCCAAAATGGCCCAAGTTGTAATTTTTAAAATTTAAATTTATTGTGGGGAAGGCCGACCATGGGACGGACACTTCCAAAATTGACTCGACCAAGACAATACTTAGTAACAGGGAAGGCACCCCAGAGAAGCGATGCTATCTCTTGTTGCCAGTGGGAAGGCCACTTATGGGGAAGGGGAGGGAACGCGTGAAGGGGCCAAAGCCACAATTGAACACATGTGGAGGAAGGGGTCTGATTTGATGAACCAAACTGGGAACCAGGAGGATACTAGCTGTCAGTGGCGCGGTGGGAGGTATCCAAACATCCACGCTTGAAAGCGGTCCACCAAATGAGACCAGAATCTGTGGACAGCTTCTGGGAGGGTGGGGGTGGAGCCTGCGATGGCATCCAAGACAATTGTGTGGAAGGTCCATATGGCGATTGCGACCACCAAAGCACGGAGGGAGGGTGGAAGGGAGGAGGCCATTGATAGAGCAAACATATCTCTTGACATACTGAAGGGATTTGACTGATTTTGGCCATTAAACGTTGAACTTCGCGCCATATCACGTTAGAGGTAGGACACTTCTCCAGGCGGTGAAACAGCGTTCCATACTGGCCACACATGACGCAGGATGAGTGTGAAGCGTTAGAGCGCTTAGCTGTACGGTACACCCGCCTCAGGCAGCGCCACACGTGGGAGCAGATTTGAGGCTGCAACAGAGGATGGTGAGCGTATTTCCAGATGGGTTTTTGGGTCTTAATGGAGTAAGGGATGTCCATCATGTCCAGGTAGTCCACCCTGGATAGGACATGGGGCCGTGTGGGGATCACGCCATCTTGGATGGGTAGCCCCTGTACCTCTTGTGTGAACTGAGGAGAGGGGCGGCCTCTTCTGGTTGTATGTCTGCTAATACATATTCTCCACTCAGCGCTCCGCATGGAGAGTAGGATTCGTTTGTAGTGGGTTTTAGTACCGTGAGGACTTGTGGCCGATGGGTGTGAAGCCAGGTATTTCATCAGGGAGTGGGGTTTTGATGGATTGTTGAGGCCCAAGGCGCGGGAGAAGCTGGAGTGGGCCGCGCGGGACCAGTGTTGGGAGGGGAGTGTAGGGGCGGTGACGGCCGCAATCCAGGTACCCAAGATCTTGGCCGCATGGGCTCTGAAGTCAAGCAGGCCCATGCCACCGTGCTGATGAGGGACAAACATGACTTCTAACCATACTGGTGGAGGGTGACCTGACCATAGCCATCCTTGCAACAGGGAATGCAAGGATTTGAAGAAGCTTGGGGAGAAGGGGATGGCGTGGGCTCCAAATCAGACTTTGGAGAGGAGCATAGAGTTGGTCCAAAACGACCCTACCAGTAAGGGAAGTAGGATGGGCTCTGAGGGAGGCGATGTGCTTTGTCACGTTGTCTAGAATACGACTCTCCATTACTGCTGATGCATATCCGCCTGCCTCTACCCACACGCCCAGATGGCGGACTGGCCCTATGGTAGGGCGTGACACAAAGGGGAGCACCAGTGGGGCGGTGTAGAGTGAGCTGGGAGGGTGAGCGCGTTTGTGAGCAGATGGGCTGGGTTGGGAACTAATTGCTGGGGCCCAGCAGTTCTGAGACCGACCAAGGAGGATGATTTCAGTTTTGGAAGCGTTCAGTGCTGCGTTACTTACCCGGGAATACTCCTGGATGAGAGCTTCAAGCGCGCATGCATCTTGATTATTAGACACCCCAACCACACAATCATCTGCGAACGCCATCATCTTGTCTGGGGCTTGGCCTGGCACATGGACCCCAGTGAGTTGGGCATTCACATTTCAAAGTAGTGGGTCAAGGCTGAAGTTGTATAAGAGTGGGCTAAGGGGGTCCCCTTGTCGCAAGCCCCTTTGAGGGCGGACTACTTCTGTTAGGAAGCCAGGGCCACGTACTGCCATTGTTGCAGATTCTGTGAGCAGCATCACCCAGTTGATGAAGTGAGGAGGTAAGCGGAATTGATGGAGGCAGGCCCTGAGGTATTCCCAGTTTACTCTATCATAGGCCTTCTGTTGGTCCAAGAATGCCAGTGCCCCAGAGGCTTTGGACTGGCACGCATTGGCCACCGAGTGCATGTTATCCCAAATTGACCTTCTGGGTATGAAACCAAATTGTTCTGGGGAGATGGTGGCAGATGCTACAATCCCTAAACGGTTAGCCATAATTTTTGTTAAATTTTTGTATCCGTGTTAGTTAAAGAAATGGGGCGCCAGTTGGCTAAGTCTAGCTTGTCCCCTTTCTTGAAGAGTGTGATGGTGAAGGCCTCTTGACCTCCTGGCAGGAGGCGCATTTCCAAAAGGCTCTGGTTAAGTGAGGCCAACAGTAGTGGGGATAGATACTTGAAGTACTTTTTTAGAATTCATATGGAATGCCATCCAGGCCTGGGCATTTTTGGTTTGGTGCACCGCAAATGGCTGTCCATAATTCGTTTGGAGTAATCAAATTCATTATTTCTGGGTATCAGAAATGGTGCAGATGTGGGCTCAGTCAAGAAATTTCGCCACTTCAGCTGGCTGAATTGGATCAGATTGGTACAACTCAGAGTAATACTTTTGTGTTTCAATTGCCACTTTGGCTGGTGTTTCTGCAATGTAATCATCCGATCTTTGCACCTGTGTGCAGGCCACACTCTGGAGTGGTGCGAATTTTTTTTTAAAAAAATATGCGGTGCACTTGTTGCCTTTTGTGATGCATTTGGCCCTGTACTGAACACAAACTTAATGTTTGTGTTGCCTTTCGAGCACGTTGAGGTGGGCAGCTGCCTCCACCCACTTCCAGCCCCATGCAGAGCTGTATCCTGTAGCTGAGATGTTGGACTCCAGGTGTGCCAACTATGCCAGAGCGCGCGAAATGACAGCTGACATGGCTCATGAGCATCTGGAGGAGAGGTGGCGAGATTGGCGGATAGTATGTTCTTTGAAAGTTGCCCATGTGGAAATGGGGTCCATGCAAAATGGTGCAACAAACTCTTTTGCCAAAGTTGCTGATTCCACCCATGTGGAAAATCCTGGTGATGTGATCTCAGGGGGGGGCGGATTTTGCACCAAACTGGGGCCTTAGCAGCTGTGACAGGTAGGTGGTAGATTATCGAGACCAGTTGATGGTCAGAGAATTCCATTTTTGTTCTTTTAAAGTGGTATATGTGGGGTTGGAATTTCACTGGCGTAAGGATAAGGTCGATGCAGGACATGGACCTTAATTGGCCGTTGTGGACATGGGGGCGCATCATGTTCTCGAGCAGCAGGGCTTGCTGTGGCAGTGCATCCTTTAACCCAAGGGTGGCCTTTAGAACGCGAAGTTCAACGTGGCCCTGGGGGACGTGGGAGGAGGAAGGCCACCAGTCCATTTGAGTGTTTAGCCAACAGTTCATGTCGCCAACTATGAAAGGGTCTGAGGGTAGTGGGAGGGATTTGACCAATGAGAAAAATTCCTGACGCTCTTGTGCACCTTTTGGGGCATAGATGTTGATGATAGCGTGTACCACATCAGCCCACAAAAAGGTGACAACAAGGACTCAGCCATTGAGGAAGGTTTCCAATGATAAAAATTTGAAAAAATTATTTTTCTGATTTAGCACCCCACAGTGCTTTGACCAAAAGGATAGGGATGGGAGGAGCATTGTTTTACAAGCCTCCTCGGAACCTTGCGGACAGTGGGACTCCTGGATAGCCAGGATATCCACGCGTAAATTTTGTTGTAAAAAACTCAGTTTCCTAGCCCGGGATGGCGAGGCCTTGAGTCTGGCGATATTCAACGTCCCTAAAGTGATTGTTTCCCCCATTGCACCTTAGGTGCGAGGGTGTGGGCACCTGGGCCCACTAGCCTCCTCTAGATCCCCATGGGCCTTCACAGCAGCGCGGGTGTTTGCAGCAATGCTATTGGTATTTTTGTTAATTTTTGCATAAAGGTTTGCATTGGCTTTTGCCTTTGCTTTTTGTTTCCCTGACGTTGGACAAATTTTTTGCGGTGTGGATGAGTTCAGTGCACCATTGAGCATGGCAAAATTTTTTTTAGGTAGGTTGAAGGCCAAGTTGGTTTTGACCAGAGCTTGGTTGCAAAGATTGGGAGAATTCAAGTCACCCATCGGATCCTCAGATTGGGTGGCCCAATCAGTATGGGCTTCATAATCTGATTGGTTGGTGGATTCCCAATTTGCTTCCGCTGCGAAGGTTTTGATGTCCTCCTGGCATTGGGAGTGTGGGATAGTGGTGGTGACTTTGGCCACTTCCTTGGCTGCAGCCCTGCAGGCCTGCTTGGCCTTCTTCCACTCTTGCGGGGAAATAGGTTTTACCAGAAGGTAGCAGCCTTGTGCTCCCCACAGGAAAGCCTCTTTGGTGCTTACAGTTGGTTTGTAGTGCGCCTCTCCACTGGCCATGGCCGCTGAGGGGTGCTCTTGGAATGTGACGCCCTCCTTGGTGGGGCATGCGTGTGCCTTATGGCCAAATGCGTCACAGTGGGTGCAGATGGGGGGCGCGCTGTCCACGGTTACCCAGAAAGGGTGGGTGGTATGCCCTTCAATGTTAATAAAAGTGGAGTGTGGGATCTGGGTTAGGTCCTTCATGATCTCATCAGTTGGGGTTAGAACTGCAATGGATTTGCCAGTGCACAGGTGTGGCATCAGCGTAAAGCATTGCATTTCAAAAGATTGTATTTCTCTGTAGACGGAGAGACCATCTTTCAGGTGTTGCTCCAAAATGTCACGTTTTACCATAGTAGGCAAGAAGTCAAATGTGAGGAAAATTTGGTTGGATTTTGTCCATCTAGTGCGTTTTGTTTTGATGACCCATTGCCCTTTGGGGAGGTCAATCACTACGTGCACTGCAGCAGCCTCGTCTGCTGCCTCCTTGTTATCAAAACCTAGGTCCAGCCAACTGTGTGACATGGAATGAGGTGCGATGTACACCGCGGTTGGGAAAAAAGTGTGCACATCCCCACAAAATTTAACATAAAGCTGTTTGTTGGATGTCCAGAAACACGCGGACTCCATATTCCACCAACAAAAGTGGCTGAGAGTGCAGCATATTGATGTACTGGTTGCATCGTGCTTGCCAAGTGAGGATTTCTGGGGAAATAGTGACCACCGGTTTTTTAAAATTTTTTTCTATTCTGCTGGTTTCTCTGGGGTGTTTTTGAGCGTTTGAGGCTGTGGGCCTCCCACCTGCTCCTCTTACCTTACTTGACCGACTGCTCCCTGACATGGGTGCAGACTAATCTCCTCTATGAAATTTATCAAACTAGATTCAGACTTGAATTGAATGGGTTGCAAAAGTGATTGCAACGAGAGAGAAAAGTTCCCAAGTTATAATTTTTATAAAGTAATGAAGCCTCTGGGTGGGCCTCTTGTTGGGAGAGATATAGCTTGCTTGTCACTTTAGTTTAATCTTACCTCTTAAATCAGCGCAAATTCTCTAATCTTCAAACAATTAAAATATAGTTTTTTAAATAATGATAGTGGGTCTAAGATTTGTTAACATTTTCTAGTGGAGGGGTTAAGATAAGGGGGAAGAGGACATCCATCACTAAATAAGGGTGTTCCTAAAACCTTCAACTTTAGCCTGTGGAAAATACTGCAAGTTAAACCCTCTTGGCTCTAAAAAAGTGTAAGGGTTGGTCCAGCTTGATACCCATGTCTAGGAAGTAAAGGATGCTCACACCATGAGGACTCCCTTACCACCAAAAGTAGAAAGGAAAACCCCAAACATAAAAATAAAGTGAGATAAATGGGATTACATTTATGTTGATTAAGACTGACCCTATAATAGGGTGGTTATTGAAATCAATTGGTATGAGGATATTGGTGAAGGAATTGTATGTGTCATAGTGCAATTAGCTCACCTCAGTAGAGCAGAAATGAACATTTGAATTAATAGCATGATGGATAGTTCAGAGGGCATCCATTATCTGAAGCATTCATTAGTTGGAGCATAGTTCATTATAATAGAAGTTATTAATCACTGGTAAACAATGACTTATTTTGGTTAAGTTGAAACACTTCAATTTTTAAAATGAAAGTTGATTTACCCACTAATTTGTCCCAAAAAATTATACTCAACTTGGAGACGTTGAAAAATTGCCCATGCTGAAACCTAAAAAAGCCTAAAGAGTGACCCAACCCCAGAGGATAATGCTGGGATCAACCCTGGGCAAGGTTGACCTTGACAGGAATAAACTCTTAACATAAGGCTAAGGATTTTAGATGCTTAATTATACAAAGTGGCTAAGATACTGAATATAACTTGGCTATTTTATCTAAGGGAAGAGGTTAAGGTTGTAACAAACGGTTCTCAACTATCTTTTAAAGCAACAAAAGCACCAGAATTTCCTATTGTATGAAATTTAGAGATTGAGTTTTTTAAGGCTGATGTGAAAACTTTAATTACTTTAGCTACTTTCAGAGGATGATATAGGTTTATCACATCAATTAGTGGTGAATTTTTTTAGGCTTGACGTGAGGAAATGTTAATCATTTAGGTTTTTATGACAATAAGGAAGCTGAAAGTATGACTAGACTAGTTGAAAACCATTAATAAACTATTTCAAAAATTTTATATTATGGATGAGAGAAATATTAGTTTTGGAGATGAACAAGATCCTAAAACTTAAGCATGGTCACTTGATGGGAAACCTGTACATACAGGTAAGAAGGTAAACACATGTTTATACTGTTTAAGAATAGGAAAACTACCTGAAATTACAAAAAAGAGTTCACTTAAAAATTATATTTAATATTCATACTACAGAAGATGGAAGGTAAGTAAGGCATAGTGGTAAGAGTTACTAGCACTTTTTTATACTGTGCTGAAAAGAATTACATAAATTAAGGCTTATTTAAAAATAGCTTTTTGTAAAGAAATGGGGTGCTTTTTCCTTAGTAAACTCATGATAAAAAGACAAGGGTATAATTAGTTCAAATGCTAATTTTAGTTAAGCCAAAAGCAATAAGATTTTCATAAAAGCATTTTACTGTATAGACTAATCCACATCTAATAACACTTTTATTTTGATGATATTGTATGGTCTTTATGTTTTATGGATCCCAGAAAAGTGATTTTGAACTTAGTAAAGCAAAATAATAAAATGGTAATTTACTTTTTTGGGCTCTCTTACAAAGAGGATGTGATGCTATCTTCCAGAGGAAACACAAAATAACTTTCTTGAATCTAATACTATCTTCAGAATATCTTAATCAAGAAATGAACTTCCTTATTTGTAACAAGGTGTTTATTAATCTATACTTTGGTTATATGAAGATTTTAAGATGAAGATAATTGGGTTACTTATTTAACCACAATTTATGAGGATCCATTGAACAATTATGTTTACAGAATATTTATATATAATCATGAATTCACCAAATATTTTCTTTATTATCAATAGTGTAAAGTGCAAGACAAGCACTCTATGGGTGTCATGATTCCGATATGACTGGAAAATAATTGTGGGACAGCTAGTGCAGATTGGAAGAATCTGCCAAAAATAATTTCAGTCATGATTATTCAAGTGACTCAGACAAGGTGATATTGGGACATAATGGGCTATTATTGAATTGCCTCTAAATAATGTGATAAGGTAATATCAACATTTGACATCTATGAAGTAAATCACCTACAATTAGGGTGATAGAGAATTAGAGAATAACAAGACAAATTTGAGGAGAATTGGTGGACTAGAATGGCCCAAGCTATGAGAGCAGTATCATCTGAAGCCGCTGTATATAAGCGAGATGGAAAATTAAGAGAAAGAAGGTTGTTAATAGTAGAGAGAATGGGACAGCGGAAGATTGCTGTATTTATTAATTAAATAAAAGAGTCAATTGGGGCAATTGCTCCTATTTTTAGTATATTTTCAAGTGTGTCCAAAGGACAGACAATCCCCACATTGTCTGTTTGTTGCGCAGTGGGTTTGACCTGTATGAACAATATAGCGGATCCTAACAATACCATCCAACTATATAACAATGGGCATAAGGTTAATTCCATACAGTATTCTAAATACTAAATGATTGTAACCTCAGTTCAGTGACAAGGTAATCTCCACAGAATATTGTAAAGAGCTTATTTGATACTCAATATCCCTTTTAAATTTGTCAGACATTTGCCCTCTCAGCTGCAGATGAAGAATGTCTTGGGCCAAAATCAGCTGAATTGGGGAAATGTTGGCCATTTATGAGTTTGCAGTGAACCAAAATGTGAATTATATATGGATAACAATGATTTCAAGGATAATGACCAAAAGACCCTGGACAATTCTTGGTGGAACCCCATTAATTTAGGTAACACCATTTTAAAACTGCACAGGCAAGAAATGTAAAATTGAGAAGTTGAATTACTCTGACCATGCAGCAGACCGTAGGTGACCATCAGAAGGTATGCCCCAACCACCATCCGGTCCTTCAAAGCACCTATGCGGGGACCACCCCTTTTATAGGTGTGGCAGAGGTCCCCAAGGTGAAAGTATCTTATCTAGTGGTGACTGGTTGAAGTACATCAAAACATTACTGCATGGGTACATTCTTCCCCAAAACCCCATTACAACTATCATTTTGCCAAAGAAGTAACCCAAATTCCCACAATCTGATAGGAGAGTATCCCATATTTCCTAATTCAGAATGTGTCAAAGATAACCCAAAACTGTCCATAAAATCGCCCAACCCTCAAAACAGTTTAGTAGCTGATCAGTCAGATATCAAGAAGGATTGCTTTTCTTTTTTACCACCATGCTCCTAATAAAAATATAAAAACCAAAAATTTATAGTAGCGCTTATTTCTTATTTTATTAAAACCTTTGTGGGATCCAGTGGTGAAAGCACCAGCGAGCATTAATAATCTGGATTCCTACAAAATGGTGCTAATTACAAGGGGATCCCTGTATGCCAAAAATAGTTGCTCTTGGAAAGAAAATAGCAAACGCTTTATCCTATCTTAAGGATATTGAGCAGTGCATTACAAACTCCCCTTAAGGAAAAGTTTACCCCTGGTGAAGGGAGCATTGTTACCTTTTTGCAGTTTATGAAGCTGCTATGGATGGCGCAACATACAAGCAAAAAGTTCGACACATCCTTCCTTGTTTAAGCTGTCTAGCGCAAGAGATGATAGTCCCTAACTTGAACCCTTTATACATCTGGGCAGAGGTGAAGGAGGCTCTTTAGCTGAATTTGGATCAAAGCAGAGTCTACACAAGGAAAAACAGGCCTTTATGCGCCTTAGCATGTATGAGGGTGAATCATACATTGCTTTTGCTGAACAGTTTTACCTCACAGTGCAAAGGTTATCTACCTCTAACATGCTCACTCTTGATGATGCTATTGCCACCCTGTTAACAGGTTAGAGTCTCAGCCTTCTCTAGCCAGGCATATCATCTCAGTGAAACTCTACTTTAAAACCTTCCACAACATAAAAGAGGCTTTGTTAGATGTGGCCAAATTCCATTTATGCACCATGACAAATGAAGCTGAGGTAAATCCTCCATCTCTCACCGTTAAGGAGCTACCACCTGTTGAACAGTTGAGGGTGAGCCCACCTGTGCCTATCCTCCCTGCAAAACCTGCTTCCTCAGTGAAACTCAAAAAGGATACCACGCTCTCATGTAAAGTGAAACTAGTAAAGTAGTCGATACCATGCTCCTGCACAAGCCCACCAAAGCCACAGTGTTTCCCCCAGCAAAGCTGGTAGTTGCGCGCCCTAAGGCTATCCAACCTCAGGGGGACGTACCCCCAACCTCAAAATTGGTATTGCCATTGGTGGAGAATACCCTCATGTGTGAATCTGAGAGGGGTTATGACAAGTTGGATACTATAATTGGGAGCACCTGTGGAAATAGAGGTTCCTGATCATTTAAACGCTGGAGGAGTAGATTGTACCACCTTACCTGAGGGAACGTACATCAGCCAAATTTTAGGATGGCCAAAAGTTATTGACACTGCCAGCGATGGTGATCAATTCTTAGCTAGTATAATCTGACCTCTTCAGCGGGTCCAGCCCATAAAGCCATCTTGGATAAATATCCTGAGACTGATCGCATATTACCCTCCACAATTAAGCTCAAGGAGGTCTTAGCTTTGGCACCTAACTTTGGTGGAACCCTCACCAAAGTTGAAGTGGTTATATAAAAAGTCCAAATACCAGTTATCTTGGACACTGGCTCCCCAGTTAACGTGATCTCCTCTAAGCTTATCAAGAAGATAAAGCTAGCACCTGACTTAGAGTACACACAAGAATTTGAAACCGCAGGTCCCAACAATAATGTGCTATTGGGGCATACTCTTCCCTTCCAATTTGAATTGGGAAGCTTATCCTATCAGCCCCTGCTGTGGCTTTGGACAATAACGCATATGATATGCTCGTCAGCACTCAGTTTATGATTGAGTATGAGGGAGTAATTAATATGAAGTAATGTTTCCTATCGTTGCTCAACTTTGAAGTCCTATAGTCCTATCAAATAAAGAAACCAGCAAGCATGAATACTCTTGCCTGGTCAATTACCCCTTTTCCGTTATGACTTTACCTTATTATAACTCTGGATGCAACACTGAGAAATTGCCCAACTCAGTAGATGCGAGGGATGGCATTCCTTTCTATTCTGCAGATGAGGTATTAAATAAGTCTGGTGAACAACGCGTAGCTGACACTAAAATCACGCTCCAAATCCCACAACACTGCTTGTTGCATATTACAAGTCTTGAAGGCGTTAGCCCCTTGGAGCCTAGGGTATTGCCTGGGATACTAGACCCAGCATACCAGAGGCCTATTACCCTTCTGCTGGGAAACCTCACCGGAAAGGACATGATCATATGAAAACACCAGGAGATTTGCAGAGGCTTTTTACTTCCAGTGGAGGGTATTGAACACATCCACTCCGTTGGCTCTATGGAGGATTTGGGCTTGCCTACAGATAAACAGGTGTGTACTCTACCTAATGTCATATTTTGGATGAGTTAACCCCAGTCAAATTGGAAAAAGTTCATACTTTATTAGATGAATATAGTGACATATTTTCCAAATCAGACAATGGCTATGGTCACATGAAAAGCTGGTGTCAGTCCATCAATGTGGGTGATGCCTGACCTATTCAGTCAAAAACTTACCATAAGTTAAAGGTAGGCGAAGAGAAAATGAGGACGGAGCTACAGCAGTTGTTAGATGCGGGGTTGTTAGTTCATTCACAAAGCCCTCGGTCTTCTCCTCTATTGCTTATTCTAAATAAAAACGGAGGTCATTAGAAAGTTATGGAATACTGAAAGTTTAATACCTCAAGTTGGAATTTCATTCCTAGTTGATTTTAGCCTTGGCTAAGGAATAAGCTCAGCATTAACCTTGGGGTTGAGTCAATGATTAGATCTTGCTTAACTAGGATTTATCCTTACAAGGTTGAGAGTTGATATGATAATCTAATGACGAGTGGATTGTTATTATTGATACAAACTTATTACATGATGAATTTACCAATTGGATTACCTTTTTGATAATCGAATCATTGCTGATTTGATGAAACCAGAAAAGCTTTAAATTGACACGTTGTTTGATTGTCAATCTGAGACCACAATAGGATGTGAGCAGGAGTGAAGCAAATCCATTTAAGGTTAAATTGATCCAAATCAAGAGGCTGCCTCACATGTGATATATAAACCATATATAATGAATGTAATCAATTACAAATAAACTGACGAATTCCATATGGTATAGCCTTTTTGTAAACCAACTACCACTGATGCTGCCTCAAGTAGTTCATAACCTCCACACCCCAAATTAGCATTATATCACTCATGAAATTTTATACCAGTATGATCAC
>JAKSZP010016759.1:0-15960 GCA_022478985.1 Massospora cicadina | reverse complement strand
AATAAAATAATTATTTCTTTTACTAGATGGTATTTGTGTGATAATATCATTAGCACAGGCACCAGTATTTATACCTATAGGGAATCTCCTGGCCACATTCAAGCATGCAATTTTAACAGATTATTTTCCACCTCGTTAGGCCCTTGAACTGATACAACTGAGACCTATTGCTAGGTTTATTTGTGGCAAAATACTCTCAAAATTGGGAGGATTTCAGGGACAAAAATGGCAATAATTTATAAAGTTGTCCTAGGATCCTCTTCATTTGAGTTTCATCATACTGCTGACAAAATACATCTTCTGTGAAATTTTGCATTGATTAAAGTAGATGTCATACCCCTAATTTGGACGTCAGCAGGCCTCTCTCTCAATAGCACTAGGTACTTCTATTTAGGTGGTCCATGTTTAAGTGCTATCGTGCTGATTATGAGGATCAACATACAAATTTCGCCCCAGGGCAGGAAATTGATTACGGTAAAACATTTATCTGTCCATGGTATTTTTTGATGTTACCTTTAGGTCGATCCTGAATGATTTCTTATGTGAGACTTTGATATTGTTTTCAATATTCAGGACCAATTGCTGAGTTTTTGGTGCAGTTATAATCAGCCATATGCACGAGTGGAATTGGCCTGAGTCTTTGATGAAGTAACTGATCAAATTTCAAATTGTCATTGGGATAATCGGCCTGAGATGAGTAATTGCCATAGGCTTGAAACTGGGAGTTAGAGTATTGGTTCAAGTATTGGGAGGATAATCAGCCTATTCTGTTTGTCGTCAAAGGGTTTATTTTCAGTCAGCCACCAAAATATGACATAGTCAATCATAAATTGCGTGCCAATGATTGTATCATGTTGAATGTTGTTGAAGCAACTGTGGGAGATGAAATACTATTTTGTAAAATCAGATTAGCAGAGATGAGTATGCAACTATCTCCTTAATCTTATTTGTACTGATATATTATACTCTTGAGTATATTATAGATATGGGGCGAGCTTGATCTTTTTATTGGTCAGGACGAGACAATATTAATAGGTGATCCCATATTTTAAGTTAGCCATAACCCAGACAATCTGAATTACCATTTCCACTTTGTTAATGGTTCCTCCAAACTTCAGTGGAAGGACAACACCACCTTGAGGAGGAATGTTCCATTGTGCTTTTGGGCAGTCTCAGGGTACTATTCTTTATTCCACTAGACTGTGGATGCTTGAGATGGATTGGATCAGCAGGGCAAGGTACTGATATGCATCTCGAGAAGTTCAACTAAACTGAGACACCCTATAACCTGATTGATATAAGTACCTTCAGGAACCTGACTGTCGTCAATGTTTTCAGTATTAAAAAAGTATGGATTGGCGAGCTCAGTGGGTTAACCTAAAATTTAATAACCTGTGTCTTTGTGCCCCTTCATAGTCGTCATCCGGTTTGTTTTCAATGTAAGTGAGATGAGCAGTTGTCAATATTTCACTTTTAGGTAATTTGAGTTAGTCATCTTTAGAGGTACCTGATCCTAAGCAGACCTTCCTTTTCCATGCTCAGCAAGGGAATGGTTCTTCTTAAAGCACATATCCTCAGTATATTTGCTCTTCATATAAGTTGCATCTTGGCTCATCCTCCTTCTTAGGCTGCATTCCTTCCACATTATACGCTCTAGGTTTCATGGAGGACTTTTGTGAGGTCTCTGTCTTATGTATATCGACTACATTGAGCAGAGTTTCTTTTTATATAAGACAGTACTGAGGCTTTGTTTGACAGATGTGATGTGAATGGTTAAGTTTGGGTTACTATTTAAACTAGATGCAGCAGCAGTTACGGCTTCATCCAGAGTAAGCATCTTTGAGTCAACAGTGTCTGTAAATCTAAATTAAAGTGGTCAATAATCAGAGATGGTTTCATTTGGTGCAGCGTGATTCTCAAGAAGGCATGTCTTTAGTATACTTTATCTGCTTTGACCAAAACTTCTTTCTTGGGAGCTTCTTGTACTTCTCTCCAGATATGCAGGTCATACATATTAGCACCCTAATCTATTGAGTCATATGGTTTAAAAAAGTTGGAATATGCTTAACCTTTGATGATCAGTCGCACTTTCTATTGTGGCTTTGTAGATGTAGATGAAAGATAAGATGCTCCCTTTTCCAGATGTCAACTTATCCTTTAACATGGAAATAAAGGTAGTGGTCCCCAATCTATATACAACATGTGCTCCAGGAACTTCAGATTTAGCAATTTCGGTTTTTATGTCACTTTGTTCAACTTGCCATTCAAGTTGACATATTTGATTTAAAGATAGTCAAGATGTCTCTCTATTTCCCCCAGGGTAAGTCCTGGAGCAGGTCAGCAGACTTATTTTTCTTTCAGAAAAGACTTTTTCATATTTAAGTTTTTGATGAGGATGTCCAGAATGTGAATTTGTTGGTTTTTTGGATAAATGGTATGTTCTGAAAATATTTTCTCAACCTCCAGTACTTCAATGTGCCGATTTAAGTCCTCTTTCTTCTCCATGCATTCAGCGCTCTGGGGGAAAATGTAGGTTATGGATTTTAACTCTTCTGAGAGAGTATTTCAGCGTTTATCAGCTTCATTGAGGCTATAATAGACTTGGTTAATGTCCTCTAAACTGGGAGATTTACCTCTCAAATTACTCTTCAATCTGTTGAGTCACTTGTTAATGGAAAGATTAGATGCCTGAGTCGCACAATTTAAAAGCTCCTGTTTGACCTGGGCTATTTGAGAAATGATATTTTGCGACATTGGTGTAGTCTCAGAGATTTATTAGACTGTAGTTCATCAATTTTCATAAGGTTTTCTCTATCTGCGCCTTAGAGGATGGAGATCTGTTTTTCCGTCTGTTGATGGCTAGTAGAAGCTTGAGCTGCTATTTCACCATGAGCTTTGTTATCTTGTTGTCGGAGCTCTTCAACAAAAGCATCAAGTAATCAATTGGTATTATCTGTTTGACTCCAAGATCTATTTTTAAAGGAGCTTCATAGCTTCCTCTACATAATTTATAACACCAGGATTTTAGTCCCATTTGATTATAGAGCTGAATAATGTAGGAACAGCTCACTTTGATCAAACGGTGTATGTACCCTATGCTTTGTATTGCTCAACTTTATACCTGTTAATGGGCCATCTGTAAGGCTCCTTGAGTATTATATGATGGTGTAGTTCCTCATTGTGGACTCCTAGTAATTGCATGTTATGGTAAAGCGCAAAATGTACAAATCGCATGTTATAGTGAAATGAATTTGCACTTGATTCATAACTCTCTGGGAGAGAACTGGATTCATACAGGTTCATGAGATTCTTGTCTGCTTTGGATACCTTTTCACGGCTAGCCCTTTCTCCTGGGTTAATGACTCCAAAAAGTAATGCTTTAACTCCTTAATTATAAATCCAAGTAAGACGCTGAGATTTTTGAATATCCATAGGATTTCTTAAACTTCTTCAAACATGATAATGGGTGGGATTCCCATCAAATCATCTTCACCATTTCAATTTGTGAACTCAGTGGGTGCCACTATCAATCAGATTATCTTCCATGGTGCAATAAATTATTTTTTAAAGTATTGTTAAGCATTGACTGAACTTCCTGTAGTAAGCACCAGCCTTTAAGGCCTCCATCTTTAAGCTCAATGGTGCTATGCCCAAGAAGCCTGACAGTCAATACTTGAGGTCAATTAAGTTGCATGACAAGTACAATAGGACCTCCAATTGTCGAATATGATGATTCCTAAGAAAAGTTTGATATATAGAAATTTTTATATACAGAAACTTGTTTTTTATTATTATTTGTAGGCTAGGAAAAGCACTGGAATTGAGCAAAAATTATGTATAGGCCTTTGTACTATTAAAATGACATCATGGTAATAAATAAATAAAAACAAATTTAATAACAGACTGAAACTGAGTTAACTTACTCCTTATTAATGTACAATACTACCAACTGATGAGCTACTGTAATGCGTGGGAACGATTGTTGCAGATTGAGGGAGTGAGGAACATGCACAGTGTCACGTGTTTAACTGACTAATTCAGATTGGTCTATTCAGTTTTATATCTTCAATTTATTCGAGGTACGCCGACCAGGGGACGGACAGTACTGATCACAACACTCAAAATGGCAAAACAAACTACTAACCAGGTGGGAAGCAGAAACTGCTTAACCCACCATGGCAGAGGGTGAGGAGGGGTCGGGGGGTGGTTTTCAGAAAGACCCGCCTCAATCAAGGGGTGTTGGTTGCAGTACCGGATCAGAGCAGAGAGCCAGGGCGTTGGGGCATCTGCATAGTGGGGGCTGAGGTCAGCGTAGTAGGAGTTTTACACTTCTGCATCAAGATAATGACGGGAAAGTGTCTCAACAAAAGCTGAGAGGAGAACTTCAGCTTCTTTGCGGGCTTCAGGAAGTTGGGTGAAAAGGGAGATACTGTGGCGGGTGATTTTGGCTGAGGGGTTGAATGAAGCAAGTGTTGCGACATTCATAACAGCAATTTCAGCATCATCAAATAATTTTGAGATGTCACTGCAGGGAGATTCAGGGAAGTCAGGGGGGAAGAAGATGGTGGGCAGGCCATGCTGGAGCTGAGCCACTGACTGGGCCACCGCGGTGCATAGTTTTGGGCAATGAGGAGAGGCCACCGCAGCTAAGGCGAGCTGGTGGTCACTTTGGAAGGGGGTTGTATTGGGTAGAGGAGCAAAATGGCGAGGGGTAGGGGTTTCATCAAAGTCGGGAAGGAAAAATTCTGCCTGACCATAATCGCCATGGCAGAGAGGTTGACCTGTATGCTTACTAATAAGGATATTACCTGATTCGTCAGTTTCAGCCAATAGATCCCATGGATTTTGGTTCACTGGAATAGTGGCATTTAAATTTGAGTGGGTAGGATTGGGCGAATGGGCAGCTGCTTGGGTACGAATGTTGGTCCAAGCATTGCTCTGATTGGCTGGTGTAGATTTAGGTGGGAGAGTGAGGATGGAGGTTTTGGGTGGGGCTGATTTTCCATGTGGGCCCACTGAACGAGATTGGAGGGTGGGAGGGGGCAGCAAAGCGCCCCATACTGAACCTCCAGAGGGGGGCTCAGAAGTTGCATCAGCAGTTTTTCTTAGGGCACGCTCTTTTTGCATGGTCGAGGCCAAAGCAGAGGGAACAAATCTGCCTACCATTATCGACCTGAGCCCAAAAGAAATGATCAGGTGCTGCAGCCACACTAGCGCGGGGTAGGATTTGTTGGGCTATGGTAGGGTGGTGTGGTATGATGGTGGCTGTTGCACGAGGAGCAGCAAGGCGTTCTGCACCAGAAGGAATGGCAAAGATGAGGTTGGGCTGAGTGCCATAAGCCATGAGCCCCGCGACCAACTGGTCATACAAAACCTGGGGTGGAAGGTGGGATGGGAGATTTGCAAAGGATACCACTAGCATGGTGTCTGAAGGGAGGCGAGTACGGGTTGTGGGAATGGGGGTTTTTTTTATAAATTAGAGGAGTTTGTGCTGCCGCTTCAGCATCCTCCTCAGATTGGAACCCAACGTCAAAGTAGCCCTTAAAAGGGCGGAAGTCTATAAAGCCAGCTGGCGCAAAGGCTGTAGTGGCTAGGTCAATAATTGCCTTATCGGCATATGGGAACAAACGTCCATAGTCCACTCTGAGGCAATAGCGAATAGCAGAGCGAGGGAGGGCGAGAGGATGGGGGCGAGAAGGGTGGATGCGCGCCAGGTGGAGTGCTAGGTCTCGTGGGGGGACAAAATGGTTGGAAGCAGTGGGCGGGCTGTTTGAACCTGTCTGAACGCGCTTGCCTGCAGGGCGGAAAACACTAGGTGGGGGTGCACTGCTGCCCCACACTGGGGTGGCAGGCGGCAGAGCCAAGGACAATAAAGAATAGGTTTGGGCAGATGGCTGTGGATAAATTAACTTAGATTTAAAATCGCTCAAAAGTGACTTTGAGCGGTTAAAGAGATGGTCTATTCAGTTTTAGTTAATGTGGAATCATATATAATTTCCCCTCATTTCTGAAGTTATGAAGTTCAACATATAGAATCTTATTGATATATGGAACTTATTTTATATAGAAAATTTTTATGGGACTTATAAAATTTTAGGAAACGGAGGTTTTTGATATAAAGAAGTTAAAATACAGAGTTCCTACTTTATATGTTCTAAGTTTAAAATGGTGCTAAGTCACTGCTTATGTCCCATCACCTAGAGTATCAATCCTAAGGAAAGTATGGTAATATGGACTTATTAAAGTCAAGTACCAAAATGAGATATTAAATTTATGACATATCTATATTATAATATAAATTAAGGATTTATATGTTGCATTCAATAATATAAAATCCAAAGGAAAAAGATTAATAAATTAATGGGGTGACATCTGGAAGGGTGGTTCTTAGTCAGGCGATGCAATCTGGGATGGTATAAGACCTTTATATCATATTTTTATAGGGCAATAATGGTGAGTTGAATACCCAATTCAGATGATAATGGGGTCACTTAAGTTTATATTTTGGCATCTTCTTGATTCTTACCCATTTTTGTTCATCTTAATTTGCTGCCTTGAGTACCACTTCCAGTAGTTGTTGCCTAACCTTCTGATAATATGTCATTTGATTATGCATACATTCATCTTGGGTATCTTAGGTTCAGTTTGGTCCATCAGAATTTTCCTAGAGTCAAATTGAGCTGTGCTAACTATCAGTTTCTTAAGGTAATCTATTGTCTTTATTACCTTAACCCCCTTCTTGGGTCTAAGTTTCTAATTTGAATTAGGGAAGCAAATGTCAATATTCATTCCATGATGTCCAATATCAGTTTATCTGACAGGTCTTTGCTGCTTTTGGGTAGGAGGTTGAAAACAGTTAGATTAGAGTTGTCAAGCATGTATGCTTATTGAATTGATTTGAAATACTGAGAAAGTTATATATTTGATGTTAATAAAACTTGGAATACAGAAAAAATCAATGGCGTCTTTGTGAGTAATTTGGATAGTATAAGCCAAATAATTTATAACATTCAGCGTTTATGCATTAGCACCAGTATAAATGGCATTTCTTCAGTAAAATTTTTTGATTCTTTAGGAAGGTTGGTTATAAAGAAGGAGGGGAATACCCTTTTACAGTAACTTCATGATTACATGAAAGGCTTGACAAAGGAGGTATTTCTGAGGGAATCTGCCCCTTTGATAGCTAGCTGGTGGTGGGACTCGTACATGAGCAAGCCCTTTTAAGGGCAGATTTGGCGCTGGGATTAGATCCAAAGGATGACTTAAAAAGTTCTAAATCAAAATTAAAGTTCACATCATAGGCATAGTTGGCATCTTTACCTAATTAAGAGACTCAAATGGGTTGTAATTGGGCTAAATAAGGCTAGCCACAGTCACTAAACGAGTGGAGGCGTGTGCCATTGGCTAGTAAACTGTTGGCCAAGGAGAATTCGGTGTGTTCCCGAGAAGCAAATTGTTTAGGAACATTGCATTAAAGTGGGTTCTGATTTTCTGACACAAGAGTAGCCACACCTTAATGCTCAATGGAAGGGGTGGGGATAACCTCCAATTCTAATTTTAATGATGCGAGAATGGTTTTATTATTGAAGGGGGTGGAGTTAACACATTACTGCATCAAGGGATGGAAATTCTTTTTTGAGTGATACAAAGCAAAACAGAAAGGGAAAAATGTTTAGTCTTTCAAGTAGCCTAGTAAAGATAACATGGGCATAGTGGATCATGGTGTAGTAAAACCAATATTAATGAGAAATAAGCCAAAATCATCATTTTTAATAATGGTTGCTGTTAAAACAGTGACTAAACCAGCTATTATATTATTATAAATCTGTTAGTCAATCGCCACAAACACTAAAGCTAATGGTATTAGGGAAAGTATACATGATTTTTTTGAAAAATATATAGTCAAATAATGCTTATCAATGTAGAGAAGAATTGGTCAAGTCAAAAAATTGGATCCTAACACAGCTGAAATCTCATTATACTACATGGAACCTAGGCTGAAATGATCAAGAGTACCAGGTGTATAGTATAGAAACCAATGAAAATAAGGGTAAGGAAACACAGAGTAAAGGAGAAAAAAGGTATAAATTGTAGGTTTTTTTATTAATAGCAGTGCGAATCTTCAAAATACGAGAATAATTTAGTGAGATATTCAAAAGACTATATGGTTATGTGACTCTACCATTAATACGGTTATCTTTTATAAACTAGTTGTTTATCTCCTTTCCATTATTTGAGGGCCAGAAATCATTATATTGCCCACTTATTGCGATAGTTTATTAAGACCATGTGCAAACTTACTTCAGGTAATACATCTACAGAGAACTATTGCCTAAAAATTTATATTATGCTTACTACAATTGCCACTGTTTTAACCAAAAAACCTTTTTAAGCTAACAAAGATATGGAAGATCTTTATAGCTTCTGTCAGGGTTCATGATGGTAAGAAATTAAACTATTAGCTCCAGAATTGGTCCCTACCAAGTCAATTATTGAAAAAGTCTTTTCCTTTGTTTTTAAAAGTGGCTAACAGAGATGATGGAGCCAAAATAGATCATGAAGCGTCACCTGATTATGCGCTTGCCAAGCCACCAACCAAGATGGCTTCCTAATCTCCTGCTATGTAGACTGGACGCCTTGGGCCAATGCAGTTACAAGGTCATAGGCGTGAGAGAACAATGAAAACCCAAGCCAGGTGATCAAATTTGAATTAATCAAGAAAATCTTGATCAAGTGGTTCCCAGATGACATACTTTCAAAAAGAGTCCCCATGGAACCTATAATATCAGATCCTTTGATTTGAAAAAGTCGTCTGATTTAATCTACTGATTCAGCTGTTAATGTTTGTCTTCTAAAAAAGAGCTAGTATCTCCTGGAGCTTACAGTTTTGAGCTTCAGATTGAACCTTAGCTCAATTTTAAGAGATTTTGAAAGCCAAGACATCTAACAACTATTTATCACACCACCTGTGTAAAGACCTTGTGGGCTTTAAGTTTTAATACACTATGGAGTTCATAGAGACTTAAGATAAAATGACCTTTAATTACTTTAAAAGCAATTTCATGGGCATTAAGTTTCTGATAGTAATCCAGCTTATGGCCTGCCCAGAATTGATAAAGTTGCAGCAGGGAAGGTCAACCAATGCCACCCTTGAGCAACTCAGACCTATAAAAATGTGGCTCCTTAGAGGCACCAACTATATGCTAGTGATCAAAAAACTTGATAGGAATATTCTTTATTCAACGAAACCAAGCACATCGTTATAAACTCTGTGTCCTAACTTAAATCAAATGCTACTGGTTTACCAAATGACTCAAAACTCATTAGAGTATGTTGTAATATCTCATATCTTACATCCAAACATCTATATGCCATATTCTGCATGTACTCGCCTGCCATTAAATAAATTAGTGACATAATGGGATTTGCTCAAGTGCAGCAGATGACAAATTAATTGTTTGAGACGCCTTGACTGCGCATATACAGAGATCCTAGGGAGAGTAATAAGTATAAGGACGAAACAAAGAAACCCAGAATCGCATGAGCCAAAACATACTTCTACTGAATCAAGAGTTTCTTCAGAATGTGAGAGAATTTATAACAGATAGAGGGCTAACTATAGAATAAGTAACAACAATATTCTGGGGGCTATCACTGAGAGCTTCATTCAAAAAATTACTAATTGGGTGTAAGCTTTTGAGAGCTGTGGATAAACAATTACACTCTGTAATGAGCACCAAATGTAAACTTTAGCTGTGTTGCTTACTTTAGATCTCAAGTCTACTTTATAGGTTCTAATATGTCAGCTGATAACTTTTGATATCTATATAATCTTGATAAATGTATGCAAGTAGGTGATAATAGTATGAAAACTAATATCCAGCTAAATTTTCACAACTAGATATCCCTTATGTTCAGATATTTTCCTTAAGACAGGCACATTGAAAACCTTTCTTTACCCCAACGTGAAGGTACTGGATAAATTCTTAAGGTAATAAGGAAAATCATATTCCTTCAACTCTTCCTCTAGAGTTGGCAACATCTAGTCCAAAGGAACTCTTTCCTTTCAATAGACTTAAACTACTAACTGTAGGTTCAGCAGTTCTTCGATAGAACTCTTCTTCATAAAGACATAACCACTATTTCTAGTTTGGAGGTCCTCTCTGAGGACTTATCTGGTAATTATGTTTCAGCAGTTTTCTTGAGGGAACTTCTATTTTTAGCAAAAGTTAGTTTCGAGGGAACTTCTCTCTTCCTCTATTGACGCAGGATCTGTGGAGAACGCCAGATAACTAAATAGATAAAATAATATCTAAAATAGATATCTCAATGTTTTAAATTTTAAATTTATTGCGGGGAAGGCTGACCATGGGATGGATACTTCCGAATATGACTCAGACGAGACAAAACTCAGTACCAGGTGAGGCACCCCAGAGAAGCGATGCTATCTCTTGTTGCCAGCGGGAACGCCACTTATGGGAAGGGGGAGGGAACGTGTGTAGGGGGCGTAGCCACTATTGAGCACGTGTGGAGGAAGGGGTCTGATTTGATGAACCAGACTGGGAACCAGGAGGAGATCAGCTGCCGGCGACGTGGTGGGAGATATCCAAACATTCATGCTTGAAAGTGATCCACCAAATGAGACCGGAATCTGTGGACAGCTTCAGGGAGGGTGGGGATGGATCCGGCGATGGCATCCAAGACAATCGTGTGGATAGTCCACATGGCGATTGCAACCACCAGAGCACGAGGGGAGGGTGGGAGGGGGGAGGCCATTGATGAAGCAAACATATCTCTTGACAGACTGAAGGGTTGTGTTCAATCCTGGCCTAGCAGACGTTGGACTTCGCGCCATATTACTTTAGAGGTGGGGCACTTCTCCAGGCGGTGAAACAGCGTTCCATACTGGCCACACACGACATAGGATGAGTGTAAAGCATTAGAGCGCTCAGCTGTACCATACACCCGCCTCAGGCAGCGCCACACATGGGAGCGGACTTGAGGCTGCAACAGAGGATGGTGTGCATATTTCCAGATAGTCTTTTGGGTCTCAGTGGAATAAGGGATGTCCATCATGTCCAGGTAGTTCACCCTGGATAGGACTTGGGGTCGAATGGGGATCACGCCATCATGGATGGGTAGCCCCTGTACCTCTTGTGTGAACTGAGGAGAGGGGCGGCCTCTTTGGGTTGTATGTCCACTAATACAAATTCTCCACTCTGCGCTTCGCATGGAGAGTAGGATTCGTTTGTAGTGGGCTTTGGTCCCGTGAGGACCTGTGGCTGATGTGTGTGATGCGAGGTATTTCATCAGGGAGTGGGGGTTTGATGGATTGTTGAGGCCCAAGGCTCGGGAGAAGTTGGAGCGGGCCGCGCGGGACCAGTGTTGGGATGGGAGTGTAGGAACAGTGACGGCCGCAATCCAGGTGCCTAGGATCTTGGCGGCATGGGCTTTGAAGTCAAGTAGGCCCATGCCACCATGATGATGAGGGCCAAACATGACCTCTAGCCGTACTGGTGGAGGGCGGCCTGACCAAAGCCAACCTTGTAGCAAAGCATACAGGGATTTGAAGAAGCTTGGAGAGAAGGGGATGGCGTGGGCTCCAAACCAGACTTTGGATAGGAGCATAGAGTTGGAAAGAACAACCCTGCCAGTGAGGGTATTAGGGTGGGCTCTGAGAGAGGCGATTCGCTTCGTCACGTTGTCCAGTATATGGCTTTCCATTACTGCTGACGCATATCCTCCTGCCTCCAACCACATGCCCAGATGGCGTACTGGTCCTATGGTAGGTCGTGGCACAAAGGGGAGCACCAGTGGAGCGGTGTGTTTTGAGTTAGTAAGCCGTGGACTTGGTCGAGCAGCTGGGCTGGGTTGGGAACTACTTGCTGGGGCCCAGCAGTTCTGAAACTGACCAAGGAGGATGATTTCGGTTTTGGAGGCGTTCAGTGCCACGTTGCTTACCCGGGTGTATTCCTGGTTGAGGGCTTCAAGCGCGCGTGCATCTTTATTATTAGACACCCCCACCACGCAATCATCTGCAAATGCCATCATCTTGACTGGGGTTTGGCCTGGCACCTGGACCCCAGTGAGTTGGGCATTCACATTTCGCAGTAGTGGGTCAAGGCTGGAGTTGTATAAGAGTGGGCTCAGGGGTCCCCTTGTCGCAGGCCCCTTTGAGGATGGACTACTTCCGTTAGGAAACCTGGGCCGCGCACAGCCATTGTTGCAGATTCCATGAGCAGCATCACCCAGTTAATGAAGCGGGGAGGTAGGCGGAATTGTTGGAGGCAGGCCCTAAGGTATTCCCAGTTTACTCTATCAGAGGCCTTTTGTTGGTCCAAGAATACAAGTGCCCCAGAGGCTGTGGACTGACACACATTAGCCACAGAGTGCACGTTATCCCAAATTGACCTTCTGGGGGTGAAACCGAATTGTTCTGGAGAGATGGTGGCAGATGCTACAGTCCCTAAACGGTTAGCCATGATTTTTGTTAAAATTTTGGTGTCTGTGTTTGTTAGAAAAATGGGGCGCCAGTTGGCTAAGTCTAGCCTATCCCCTTTCTTGAAGAGTGTGACTGTAAAAGCCTCATGTCCTCCTGGTAGGAGGCGCGTTTCCACCAGGCTTTGGTTGAGTGAGGCTAGCAGCAATGGGGATATGTATTTAAAATATTTTTTGTAGAACTCATATGGAATGCCATCTGGGCCTGGGCATTTTTGGTTTGGCGCACCGCGAATGGTAGTCCATAATTCGTTCAGAGTAATTAAATCATTATTTCTGGGTATCAGAAAAGTGTGCGGATATGAGCTCTGTTGAGAAATTCTGCCATTTCGGCTGGCTGAATTGGTTCAGCTCAGTATAACTTGGAGTAATATCTTTGCATTTCGATTGCCACTTCAGCCAGTGTGTCCACGATAGAATTATCCGATCTTCGCACCTGTGTGCAGGCCACGCTCTGGTGTGGTGCAAAATTTTTTTTGAAGAAGTATGCAGTGCACTTGTCGCCTTTAGTGATGCGTGTGGCCCTGTATTGGACACAAACCCGATGTTTGTGTTGCCTTTCAAGTGCGTTGAGGTGGGCTGCTGCCTCCGCCCACTTCTGGCCCCATGCAGGGCTATATCCTGAGGCTGAAATGTTGGACTCCAGGTGGGCCAATTCTGCCAGTGCACGCGATATAACCGCCGATGTGGCTCATGAGCATCTGGATGAGAGATGGTGATAGTGGTGGATGGTGTCTTTTTTGAAAGTTGCCCATGTGGAAATGGGGTCCACGCAAAACGGTGCAACAAACAATTTTGCCAAAGTTGCCTCTTCCACCCACGTGGAAAATCCTGGCGACGCAAGCTCTGGGGGGCAGATTTTGCACCAATGTGGGGCCTTTGCAACTGTGACGGGTAAGTGGTATGTTATCGAGACCAGTTGGTGGTTGGAGAATTCCATTTTCGTTGTTTTGAAGTGAGAGATGTGGGGTTGGAATTTCGCCGGCGCTAGAATAAGGTCAATGTGGGTCATGGACCTTAATTGGACGTTGTGGATGTGGGGATGCGTCATGTTTTTGAGCAGTGGGGCATGTCATGGCAGCGCATCCATTAACCCAAGGGTGGCTTTTAGAATGCATAGTTCTATGTGACCCTGTGGGCGTGGGGTGAGGGCAGCCACCGGTCCGTTGGTGAGGTTAGCCAACAGTTCATGTCACCGATTAGAAAAGAATTGGGGGGTAGCGGGAGGGATTTGACCAATGAGAAAAATTCCTGATGCTCTTGTGCACCATTTGGGGCATAAATGTTGACGATTGTGTGTGCAACATCGGCCCATGAGAAGGTGACAACAAGCACTCAGTCATTTAGGAATGTTTCTGAAGATGTAAATTTGAAAAAATTGTTTTTCTAAATTAGCACCCCACAGTGCTTCGACCAAAAGGATAGGGATGGTAGGAGCATTGTCTTCCAAGCATCCTCGGAACCTCATGGACAGTGGGTTTCCTGGATGGCCAGGATATCCATGGGTAAATTATTTTGTAAAAAACTCAGTTTCCTAGCCCAGGATGGGGAGGCCTTGAGTCCAGCGATATTCAGCATCCCTAAAGTGAAGGTTTCCCCCATTGCACCTTAGGTGCGAGGGGGTGGGCCCCCTGGCCCACCAGCCTCTTCCAGGTCCCCACGGGCTTTCACAGCAGCATGGGTATTAGCAGCAACGCTATCGGGGTTTTTGTTAATTTTTGCAGAAAGAGTCGCATTGGCTTTGGCCTTCACTTTTTGTTTTCCCAACGTCGGACGAATTTTTTGCGGTGCGGATAAGTTTGGTGCACCATCGAGTGGGGCAAAAATTTTTTTTTTGGTTGGGATAGGTCCCAAGTGGGTTTCAACCGGGGCTTGGGTGCAGCGATTGGGTGAGATTGAATCTCCCATTGGATCCTCAGATTGAGTGGCCCGTTCAGCTTGGGCCTCCCAATATGATTGGGTGATGGATTCCCGAGTTGCTTCCACTGTGAAGGTCTCCATGTCCTCCTGGCATTGTGAGTGTGGGATGGTGGTGGTGACCTTGGCCGCTTCCTTGGCCACGGTCCTATGGGCCTGCTTGGCCTTCTTCCGCTCCTGTGGGGAGATGGGCTTTACCAATAGGTAGCAGCCTTGTGCTCCCCATGGGAAAGCCTCTTTGGTGCTTGCGGTTGGTTCGTAGTGCGCCTCTCCACTGGCCATGGCCGCCGAGGGGTGCTCTTGGAATATAACGCCCTCTTTAATGGGGCACGCATGTGCCTTATGGCTGAATGCATCACAGTGGGTGCAGATGAGGGCGCGCTGTCCACGGTTACCTGGAATGGGTGGGTGGTGTGCCCTGCAATGTCAATAAAGGTGGAGTGCGGGATCTGGGTTAGGTCCTTCGTGATCTCCTTTGGGGTCAGAACTGCAATGGCTTTGCTGGTGCACAGGTGTGGCATCAGCGTGAAACGTTGCATTTTGAAAGATTGTATTTCGCCATATATGGCGAGACCATCTTTCAGGTGTTGCTCCAAAATGTCACGTTTTACCATAGTAGGCAAAAAGTCAAACGTGAGGAAAATTTGGTTTGATTTTGTCCATCTGGTGCATTTAGTTTCGATGACCCGTTGCCCTTCAGGGAGGTCAACCACTACGCGCACCGCTGCAGCCTCATATGCTGCTATTTTGCTTTCAAAACCTAGGTCCAGCCAACCGCGCGACATGGAGTGAGGTGCAACGTACACCGCGGTCAAGAAAATTTTGTGTACATCCTCACAAAATTTTTCCCATAGGGCCATTTTTTGGATGTCCAGATACACACGGACTCCGAATTCCACCAACAAAAGTGGCTGGGAATGTGGCGTATTGATGTACTGGTTGCATCATGCTTGCCACGCGAGTATCTCTGAGGAAATTGTGACCGCCAGTTTTTTTAGATTTTTTTCTATTCCACCGGATTCTCTGGGGCGTTTTTGAACATTAGAGGCCGCGGGCCTTCCGCCTGCTCCTCTTGCCTTGCTTGCCCAACTGCTCCCAGACATGGGCGCAGACTAATCCCCTCTATGAGATTATCAAACTAGATTTAGTCTTGAATTGAATGGGTTGCAAAAGTGTTTGCAACGAGAAAGAAAAGTGTGAATTAGATATCTCAATGTTGATCTGCTTTATTAGATAAAACAAGTGAAATTCTAGAGGGGAATTCAGCGACTAACTCTTCTTTTGGCGCCCCAATTGGAAACATATGATATCATTAAAAAACCCTCCACAGATTGCTCAATGACAAATGAGACACATGCTCATCTATCTACCTAGTCAGTATCCATCGCTGACTAGATAACAATCCACCATGGATTGGATTTGGAGGGAGCATGTCTCAACGCCCTCACCTAACCCCAGCGGATTAACCCCATCAATATAGCAACCTGCTTAGGAATTTGACCTTTTACTTATTAGTAGCAGATCACGTTGCATAAAAAATGCAAG
>JAKSZP010016758.1:0-16030 GCA_022478985.1 Massospora cicadina | reverse complement strand
TTTAAAGCCCATGCTGCCAAGATCCTGGGCACCTGGATTGCGGCCATCACCGCCTCTATGCTTCCCTCCTAACACTGGTCCCGCGTGGCCCACTCCAACTTCTCCTGCGCCTTGGGCCTTAACAATCCATCGAGCCCTCACTCCTTGATGAAATACCTGGCTTCACACTCATCGGCCACAGGTCCTCATGGGACTAAAACCCACTACAAACGAATCCTCCTCTCCATGCGGATCGCTGAGTGGAGAAATTGTATCAGCGGACACACAGCCCAGAGAGGCCGCCCCTCTCATCGGTTCACACAAGAGGTACAGGGCTACCCATCCAAGATGGCGTGATCCCCACATGGCCCCATGTCCTATCAGGGTGGACTACCTGGACATGATGGACATCCCTTACTCCATTGAAACTCAGAAGACTATTTGGAAATATGCACACCATCCTCTGTTGCAGCCTCAAATCTGTTCCCATGTGTGGCGCTGCCTGAGGCGGGTGTACCATATGGCTGAGCACTCTAACGCTTTGCACTCATCCTGCGTCATGTGTGGTCAGTATGGAATGCTGATCCACCGCATGGAGAAGTGTCCTACCTCTAGAGTGATATGGCGCGAAGTTCAACGTCTGCTTGGCCAGGATCAAACACATCCCTTCAGTCTGTCAAGAGATATGTTTGCTTTATCAATGGACTCCCCCCTTCCACCCTCCCTCCGTGCTCTGGTGGTTGCAATCGCCATGTGGACTATCCACACGATTGTCTTGGATGCCATAGCAGGCTCCACCCCCACCCTCCCAGAAGCTGTCCACAGATTCCGGTCTCATTTGGTGGACCACTTTCTGGCGTGGATGTTTGGATACCTCCCACCGCGTCGCTGACAGCTGGTCTCCTCCTGGTTCCCAGTTTGGTTTATCAAATCAGACCCTTTCCTCCACACATGTTCAATTGTGGCTACGGCTCCTTTGCACGTTCCCTCCCCCTCCCCATAGTGGCGTTCCCGCTGGCAACAAGAGATAGCATCGCTTCTCTGGGGTGCCTTCCCTATTACTAAGTTTTGTTTCTTTTGGGTCAAATTCAGAAGTGTCCATCCCATGGTCGGCCTTCCTCACAATAAATTTGAATATATGTGCGAGTGCTAGCGGGATTTTTATTTTTAATGTAGGTTGTCCTTTGAGGTCTTTCGCTTTGCTGTTTTTGCCTTCCTGTCTTTTATTTGGCTTCCTGCAATGTTCTTTTTACTTTGATCGATGGGACCTATGTTTCTTCTTCCACTGCTTTGGGAGTGCTGTAGTTTCTATGGACTCAAATGGGGTTGGGGGTGGAGGTGAAGGCTGCCAAGGTGATAGCAAAGGGGCTGGTGTCCGCCCCTGGGCCATTACGCTAGGTCAAAGTGGAGAGGAAGGTGTGACAGAACTAGAAGAGGAGGATGGACTGGGTTTTTATGGTAACAGACAAGGTGGAGAGAGTTCAGCTGGTTGATCAAGTCAGAACTGTTCCTGTCCCACAAGGAGCAGCACTTGTAACCACATGCATTGATGCTCCTGGGAAATCAAGGAGTATGCCAAAAAAGGGGGCTGAAGTCATAAGGGGTGTCAAGTGAGCAGGTATGTGCCAGCTCGGGGAGAAAAGGCTGCACCCAAGGCCAGGAAATCCACAAGGAAGTCCTCCATGCTCAGATATGCTAGCGGAAGAGGAGCAGTTGCAGTGAATGCCACGCGGTGGGCCCATTCAAGAGCTGTCTGGTGCTGCTCTATTCCTGAACAAAAAGCGATGGCGGGATGCAAAATTAAGTTACCTATGAGCGCCATGATGGGAAGGTTTTGTGACGGATTGTCAGCGCTGAGGGCGGTGAATGCTGCGGTGACCCCGGAACAAAGGCGAGTTAATTGGTTGTTGTGGAAGTTTACCCCTAAGGATTGAAAGTGAGCAGGAGAGCGAAAGAAGGACCCTGACCAGCAGGCTATCACCCACTGAACAAAGCACAGCATCTGCTGTATGGACAGAGGCACCGGATGGGGTTCTACAGGAGTTGAAAGCACTAGGAGGCTAAAGCTGCTCGCCAGAAGTTGGGCCATTTCATTATGAGAAGGCCCTCAACTCCACTCCGCTCCCCACCAGAGCTGGGCCACAATGTCCCTGAAGGGGGCGCGCTAGGAGGCCAAGTGACTGATGAATTTGGGAAGAATCTCTTCCTGAGTCAGTACAGTTGTGAGGTCCATGTCAGCCTCATCTTTGTCAGCTGGGGGAAATGGGAACCTGGGAAGTGGAATATGGCCCAGGTCGGGTAATTCCAGCCCTAAACACAGAATGTAGAAGAAGGTGAACTCATGAACTCTCAGATGTTGGCACGGAATGTCTCTCATAGTGATTACAGGAAAAAGAGGTATATAGCTTATCATCCAGTCAAAGGGGGGGTAATGCTGAGAATTTATATGACTGGACAACAAGCCACTATTAAGACCATGCGGATCATTGAAAGAATGTAGCTGAAGGATCAATGGGCAGAATCCGCCGAGGATGATTCAGAGCTATAAGTGATTGGTCAATTTAGGATAAGGCGATAATGGGTCATAACGGGTTTTATCAGGTTGCCTTCAAAATAGGGCGATGAGGCGATGTTGACATTCGATGAAAAGGTTTTGGATCATATCAAATCAAGTTGATAGATAATTGAAGAATAATACGCCAAAACCAAAGAAAAGATGGCGACATGAATAAACTAAGTGGAAGAGTCGGTACTGGAAGAGGCCACTGGGATATCAGTGAAATGAGGGAACTGGAGGTATTGTCTTGGATTAAGTGAAGAAAAAAGAGAGAGGAAGAGCGCGGACAAAGGAAGGATCCTCTGAAGATATATTTTTTTATTAAAGAAGTGATTGAGAAATTGCTACCATGTTTATTATAAAAATTAAGTGGTTAAAGGAGTATTGAGAAACTAGCAATCATCATATCAACCATTCTAATTGTTGAATGGGGAAACCCTGTATAAAAAACCCTTTTAGCGGGTACTTACCAAAATGCCAAGATTCAACAGATGCTATGCTCTTAATGTCTTTGCCCATACTATTTACTCGAGAACCTGCAGTTGATAATTGCATTATGAGTTTCCAGATTTCCTGAGTAATTTCAGTGTTTATGGACTGCAATATTGACACAACCATCCAAATTTTTGAAAATTTCTTGTTGTTCAAGGCATCATCCTCATCCCTATTTGGGATGACTGGTTTTTCTGCATGAGCTCACCCCATGTTGACAAAATTATGGGTGTAGTAGGTACCAGTTGCGGAGCTTTGTTGACTGGGAGAATGTTCCTAGATGGCCCTGACCTTAGTTTCCATCTCAATGTTGTTTCATCTGGCTGATTCTGCCAGGAAATGGGTACATTTAAATCCAATTTGGAGAGTCTCACCGGTTCTGAGTGAGCACCAGTTGTCAAATTCTGAGTATCGCTTGCTTGGAAATTAATATTCAGCACATCTATTTGGGCTGAAGTTCCAATGGTTGATTCTCTATAGTGCCTGTAGTTTACAGAAATTGGACTGTTTAACAACTCACTAGGCCTATTAAATTTGCCTTGACCCTTCTGGCCGATTTAAGGCATAATTTCTACTTCAGTTTTGGGAACTTCTTCTGAGGCAGGCTTCAGTAGAAACTGGGAATTTAATCCATCCAGTTTGTCGACACTTTTCTCCAAATAAAGGATTTGAAGAGAAAATTAGGAAAGTGATGAAATAAATATAACTTTATTATAAGCTTTTTTTGATAATGATCATTAGGCCAGGCGCCGGTATTTAAACCTCTAGGGCATCTCCTGGCCACATTCCAGCACAAAATTTAACAGCTATTTTGCCACTCAATTTGGCCTATGACTGTTTCTTTTCTTATGTTCATTGGTGGCAAAATACTCTCAAAATTGGGAGGATTTCAGGTACAAAAATTGCAATAAAAGCATGCAAAGTTGTCCTAAGATCTTCAGGATATCAGTTTCATCATACTTCTGACAAGACACACCTTCTGTGAAATTTTGGCCTCAAATTGAAGAAAATGACACACCCCTAAATGGGACGTTGAAAGGGCCTCTTCCCCAATAGTCCTAAGTAAATTCCTTTCAGGCAGTCCACATAAGTGCTATTGTGCTGATTACGCATATTGACATACAAATTTCACCCTCATGTGGGAAATTGATTACGTTTTTGTTCATCTATAGTCCATGGGATTTTTCAGACATTAACTTCAGGTCATCCCCAAATTATTTTGTATACGATTGAATGGATTGTGTTTAGATAATTGGGACCAATTGCTGAGATTTGATGCATCAGAATTGATCATAATGTGCAAGCATATTTGGGCTGAGCGCCTGATAAAATACTCGATCAAATTGTCATTGAGATAATTGGCCTGAATTGTATGATAGCAATAGGCGTTAGCTCAAGTGGTGAAAGGGTAATCAGCCCAATATGATGATTGTTTTTAGTACTAGATGCGAATCTGATGGTTGTTGAAGGTTTATTTTCGAATCAACCACCAGAATCTGACAGCCATCAAGGAGGTCTTTGTGCCACCTCCTGTCATCAATCCTGTGGATCCCTCCAAGCCCTTTATTATGGAACTATATGCCTCAGTGGCAGCAGTGGGGTTACTTACTTCCTCTGCATGAAAGGGTGGAGCACCTGATTGCTTATTTTATCCACAAGTTCTCCTCCTCAGAGCAATTGAGGACAATCATGATAATGAGATTGCTGTGATGGCATGGTTGATCATACATTGGCATTACCTTCATCAAAGAGCATTACATACAGTAGTTGTTAGAAGAGATCACCAATCCCTCATGTACTTTAGGAAGCCACAGAATAAGCTCAAGTCAGATCAGACCTATCATGACCTTTGTGGTTTCAACTTTAGATATGACTTTGTAAGGATGCTCTGTATGTTCTTCCAGATATATTGAGCTGTAACCACTCCCTGTGCCCTACCAATGAGGAGGCGCAAGAACTGACCATGGTCGTCCCTCCTTCTTAGATCTTAATCATTTCTCTCTTGCAAATTCTATGTCAAACTTATCATTAATGTACCTTTAGGGGTTTCTTATGTTAGCGATTCAAACATCCTGCTTGGAGGGGCTGGATTTTTTTGACCAACTGGTACAATAATCCCATAAACGAACTCTATATAACCTGAAAGATGGGATATTTTTAAAAACAGAGCAATAGGTATTTCCCCAGATTTTCGACAAGATAATCCATGAGCACCATGACCATCCAGCGCTGTCATCCAGATAACAAGAAACTCACTAAACTTTTGAAACAGTTATTTAACTGGCTGAGTATATACAATGTTATTCCCATGTGGATCGCAAATTGTGTGACTTGTGCCTAGATGAAATCATTCAGGTTTGGTGAAAATATCTGCTATATACTTTACTACAGAAAGAAGAGCTGGAGACATTATTAACTGATGCCCTTATTGATGAAGTCTTTAGTTTTAAATGGAGTTGATGTCATATTAGTTGCGATAGATCTATTTGCAAAATTTTTGTTGTTCATCCCGTATTCTTCAGCAATCTCTTTGGAGGAGATGGATAAGATCTTTTTCAGATCTTTGTTTGATATGTTCTAAATACCCCTATAAGTGGTGAGTGATCTGGGTCATCAGTTCACAGCCCGTTTCTGGACTGCTTTTCTCACCATTCCAAAATTAAGCCATTTTGCTTTAGTGCATACCACCCACAGTCTGATGGTCATACAGAAAGGGTTAATCATATCCTGGAGCATTATCTTTGATGCTATTTCTCTTATACTCAGGACACTTGGGGTGCTGATATCACCTTAGCGCAGTTTGCTTATAACAATGTAGCACTCTTTCAGCAGGTTAACCCTCTCTGAAGCGACATTGGGTTAAGACCCCTTTCTCAAGTTGCCCTTGTCTTAGTTCAGAGGTGCCTGCCACTGAAGTATGGCTACAGCAAATACAGGATACTCAAAATTTGTATTGTGAGCATTTAACTAATACTTTACTATTACAAGAAGTTCTTCAATCAAAATATCCTACCTGAGTTCAAGGAAAGCTCCTTGGTTATGTTGGATACACGTTACCTGTGGATGAAAGTACCCTCACGAAAATTTTGCAAGTAAGCGTTTGGGACCCCATGTGGTAGAAGAAGGATTGGATAATGGTGTTTTACCGCCTGATGCTCCCCTCACATTTAGAGCAACACAATGTTTTCCAAGCATCTCAGCTTTCCTCGTTTAAGGGTGATCCCCATCCACACTAGAGGCAATATTAGGGAAGGACTCCAGAGATGCTGAAGTGATAGCTAATCTGGGTCCTAAAGATCAGCTGCAAAGTTAAGTACCTGGTTGCTTGGAAGGGGTTTCCTCATATATGAAGATACCTGGGTAAGTGCCAAAGATTGCGCAAACTGCAGGGTGTCAATATGAAATTTCACGCATCCCATTTCACAGCTGCTTGTCTAGAGAGCGCGGCCATTCTTTACATCAAACTATCACAAGGCACATAAGAACTATTCTTAGGTTCAGGTTCCTGGAGGAGCACCTTCTTTTTAAATAGGAAGGATAATGTGAGTCCTGGGGAGCAACCCCTACGCCTATATAAGGAGGAGTTCCTGCATAGAAACAAAAAGAGTTAAAAAGGCTGCTTCATTCTGTTGGGACTTTAACCAAATTATGCTTTTTCCAATTAGTTCAAATACTATTGAATTAGTCAGTAATGATCCCCAATATAAATTATTAGTGTCAAAACTTGTAGGTTTTCATGGAAGAAGCTCCAACGTAGCACTTGACCATTCAGAGCTATTTAAATGGTTTCAGGCTCCTGAGGAGGGAGCTCTAAATTAACATTTATGATTAATGTGACGATTAGACTTTTTTTTAATTTATTGAGGATGATACCTAATAGTTTACCAGCTTGAGGGAAAAATCGCCTAGCCTGGGAACTGTTTAAAGGAATTGGTCATTGGCATGCCAAAGATGCAGGTTATGAATAAAATATATTCTCTGGCAACTGAGGCTGATTATACTAATATGATGGCGCTATGTAGGTAGAAGATGATAGATATATGAAAATAATTCATAATAAATTAAATTATTCTTGGCTGTACTAAATTTTACTAGTAGTTGGGTTTAGTTATTTTATGACGGAAGTGCCTAAACACTAGTGAATATAGGTCAAGTCTTAGCTGTACCTTTATTATTTAGATTCATGTTCCATGTCATCATACAAGTAAGTTATATTAGTTAGAAAAGACTCCGCAAACCTGTGCATTGACCACTTTTCAACAAGCGAGGTCACTACAAGGGATTTCTGAGCCAACTTGTCCATAAGTTATTGAGTTAAGAGAATGAGCGGGGTACCATTGAGTAAAAGGGGCGGTGTCCAAGTTGAGCCTAAATAAGGCAGAAGTCCCAAAGTCGAAGACTTAAAATATGTTGGAATGGAATCTGCTGTAAAGATTTTTTAGTCAATCTCTATCTCATTAGGAAGAATAAAGATTTTAAAGAAGTCGTTTAGTTGCAACTGTTGTTCAATGACATGAAAACTCACATTTAAGCTGAAGTTAATGGGATTTGGACTGAATTATTGGGACTTGAAGTTACAGCTTTAGACTCCATATCCCTTAAGCAAGGAGAGGTTTTGATGGACTGAGTTGTCACAATGGAGGGTATTATATTGAAGCAGGGTTAGACATGATTGAGCACAAGACCAAGTCATGCTGTTAGTGAAACACTTGGATAATATTACTGTCAAAATCTGCAATCTACCCGGAATTGGAGGAACTACAGAAGAAGTACCAAAAGTTGAATTCATGAAAATCCAGCCATAAGAAATAAGAAAATACCATCGCCGATTGTGTATCTAAGTTAGAAGGGGACACTAGCCACTGTCACAAGGATCCCAAAAAGAGGATCTGTTTTATTCAGAAAAAGTTTTATATCTGGGGAGAAAACAAATGATTCTAGTTACAGAACTCAATGAAAGGCGCCTGGAACCATGGCAGCTTACCATTACTGTGCTCTCCCTCATCAGTCCAAATTATCAGCAACCCCCTGAAACCATTGAATTTTGGTAATTCTAAACTGTCAGAATTTCAGAAGACCAATATTACTGCGTTCTTCAAGTTTGAAGTGGCCATGGTGGGATTTGAGGATCAAAAAGCAGTTACTATGGTCAACTGCCTTTGACATGGTGAGCTAGAATCCCATTCTACCCCATTTAGCACCAACAAATGGATTTACAAAGCAGAAAAGGTTGCAAAAATAGGGAAATTTGGCATTCTGAAACATCTTGACAACTAAAAACAGGAGTTCTAGGCATTCAGTTCTTTAAAGATGAGCTTATTGAAGCCTTTGCCAACTGATTTTATCATGAGGCACAGATACTTACTGGTGCGAGAGCATTGACTAATTTTGACTCCCAGTCTGCCATGAAAGTTTTTCTGCGAGGACAAAAAGAGCTGAATCAGGCCATGATCTCTGTATTGAATATGAATAAAAAGACAGCTCAAATGGGCAAATTTTTGCGAATCTATGGGTCCACCTTTGATGCCCCAACAAAAGCTTTTGTTTTACCAATACTGGTCATATGGGTTATAAGGGGAAACCCCACAATAAATATTGAGTGGTAGTCAACCTTGAAGGCAAAGTCAGTTAATTTGAAAAAAAATAACATAAGAAATCAGACCATCTACTACAATTTCAGGAAATATGGCCATATTTAGCGGTTCTAAAACACTAAACTTAAAAATAAAATTAATATGGTAGTTACTGCCAATGAGCAACTATCCTTCACGGGTAAAGATTGGGCGGAGTAGACATGGAACAGTCTACTCCACCTTTACTTATGTTCCCCCTGACCGAGTTCTGTGGTTACTCACTTGCAAGAAAAGACTGCCAAGCCTAAAATGGGCAAAAAAGTGGCATGACCATACTTGAGTAAGCTGCAAGCCCTGAAAGCACACATGGAGGCTGATAATACTTTGAACGATGTTAATAATTTAACCCACATGGCTACCATCAAGGAACAATTCCCTTAAGTAGCTTACCAGCTTTTGCAGTTCTTTGATTTGCAAATAATGCCACTATCCTTTGAGCAAGCAGTATTTCTTCCTATTCTGATTGCACTTATGCTGATATTTGGGTGAAGTGAGTAAAACTTTAAGCCATCATTGGTAGTGGGGCTTCAGCTAATATTGTATCTACAAAATTAATTAAGAAGATAAAGCTTTCCTCAACGTAGATCATAATAAGGTTTATGGGATAGCAGTCTCACATACCACTACTCCTTGGGGTGCCTATAGCCCCTTGCCTTTACAATCTAGTTCACTTATAGTCACTGCAACAGCCATAGTTCTGCCTAATCAGAATTACAAAATATTATATTGGCACTGACTTCATGCAACAGCATGGGGTCTAATGTGATTTTCAAACCAATACTCTCAAAATTTTGGGGAAAAGGGGTGGAAGATGTGTCAGGGACTGGTACTACTTTATCTAAATTTGTGATAGCAAGCTGTGAACTTGCTATCACTGAGCTAAAGGTCCAGTATAATAAAGGGGCAGTGCGTACCATATAGAGAATGGCAAGGGTAATTGGGCAGTTTAGCCCTAAAGAAGGAAGGATTGCTTCACCCACTCAATTCCTGTTAAAGCCAGTACACCAGCTATGTTTGGACGTGGAAGTAATGGAAGAGGGATTTGTTTAGGTATAGGTTTTTCTGCACCCATGGGTATAGGGTTTATGGAATAATTAGTTAGACTGTATAGCTTGTTTACTATATGGTATATGGAACTGTTATAATGAAAATATGTACTTAAAGGGTTTAGCATATGATAATATTTTATTGACTGCAAAAACTAACCATCTGAATAGTCTAGTTTATATCTCATCCAACTTCCTGGACTTTTCTAAGCTTAATTGATTTTTGAATGGAGTACTATAATTCTTATGAGCTTATGGGATTGCGCCTTGCATGTGGTTTTGAAAGCAGTGGGAATCATCTCAGTCTCATTTTAAATTTGTTTTGGTGCGATTAATCGACTCAATATCATTGCAATTAGGGTAATTTAAGCGATTAATTGAACGAAACTCATTACAATCATGATTTGATATATAAATAATCGATCTAATTTAGCACAAATCCTCTTGATCTGATGAATTGTATCTGAAATCTCAGGAATTCCTCTAATGTCAGGCTTTACCCTGACAAGATGAGTTGTGGGGCATACAGCTACCAACACAAAGATTACAAGCTTAATTCCCTCCCTTCACACATCAATTGGAGTGCCAGCTGAAGGAAGCTATTGGCAGTTAGTAGGTATAACGACATGAAAAGCCTAAATATGATGTAACCAGAAAAATCTGAGTCCCAATCTGGTTATGGAAAAGCTTTCTTCAATGGAATAGACTCTTCTCAGGTTTTATTTATATCTTTTTTTTTCTTTTTTTTCTGAAATTTTGGGGCAAACTTTGCCGCTGTTCTACCACCAGAAAAGAGGAATCATCCCTAACTAAGAAGAATGACTATATTAGTTTATTTTATGCGGATGGGATTAATCCCATAATTTATTGACAGCATGAAAAATGTTCTTGACTATGCCAGCCCAAATTGAATTTTTTTCAGGGGATTCTATGAGAATGTAAACAGTGATGGTTATTTATTCCAAGGAATAGTGCTCATCAGGAAAGCCTTACCTTAGATATTCCTGATTACCTGTATGGAGAAATTCATGCACCCTAGAAAAAAAAGGCTGAACTGAACCCTATGTTGCTCATGTGATTTTAATCCGTGGTCATTCTGAAAATCAGGAACTTGTTCCCAACCTCTTGGATAGGCCAATAAGGTAAGAAAAAACCAAGAAGTGGCCTTTATTCATTTAATTTTTATTACAGAACCTTTACCTTTTCACGTCTTTTATAAGTTAAATGAGATAGGATTACCCAAAAAGCCGGAATCCCCAGCAATCCTTGCTGTATTTGATTGGAAAAACTTATGGGGATCTCAGAAGAACAAAAAGACAACATCATAAAAGTATTTGGCCAATATTCTTTAGTGTTCACGCAAGATGATTATGATCTCAGGTTCACCAGAAATATAAAGTTCATAAGGTCAACGTCAGGGATCAACCACCAATTAATATTAGACTTATTTGATTTACTTTTAATTTATTGTGGGGAAGGCCGACCATGGGACGGACACTTCTGAATATGACTTATAAAGGACAAACTTAGTACTAGGGGAGGCACCTCAGAGAAGCGATGCTATCTCTTGTTGCCAGTGGGAACGCCACTTATGGGAGGGGGAGGGAACGTGTGAAGGGGCCGTAGCCACTATTGAGCACGTGTGGAGGAAGGGGTCTGATTTGATGAACCAGACTGGGAACCAGGAGGAGGCCAGCTGTCGGCGACGCAGTGGGAGGTATCCAAATATCCATGCTTGAAAGTGGTCCACCAAATGAGACCAGAATCTGTGGACAGTTTCTGGGAGGGTGGGGGTGGAGACTGCGATGGCATCTAAGACAATCGTGTGGATGGTCCACATGGCGACTGCAACCACCAGAGCACGGAGGGAGGGTGGAAGGGAGGAGGCCATTGATAGAGCAAACATATCTCTTGAAAGACTGAAGGGATGTGTTTGATCCTGGCCCAGCAGACGTTAGACTTCGCGCCATATCGCTTTAGAGGTGGGGCACTTCTCCAGGCGGTGGAACAGCGTTCCATACTGGCTACACACGACACAGGATGAGTGTAAAGCGTTAGAGCGCTCAGCTGTATGATACACCCGCCTCAGGCAGCGCAACACATGGGTGCGGACTTGAGGCTGCAACAGAGGATGGTGTGCATATTTCCAGATAATTTTTTGGGTTTCAATGGAATAAGGGATGTCCATCATTTCCAGGTAGTCCACCCTGGATAGGATATGGGGCCGAATGGGGATCAAGCCATCGTGGATGGGTAGCCCCTGTACCTCTTGTGTGAACTGAGGAGAGGGGCGGCCTCTTCAGGTTGTATGTCCGCTAATACAAATTCTCCACTCTGCGCTTCGCATAAGAGTAGGATTCGTTTGTAGTGGGTTTTAGTCCCGTGAGGACCTGTGGCCAATGTGTGTGATGCGAGGTATTTCATCAGGGAGTGGGGGTTTGATGGATTGTTGAGGCCCAAGGCTCAGGAGAAGTTGGAGCAGGCCGCGCGGGACCAATGTTGGGATGGGAGTGTAGGAGCGGTGATGGCCGCGATCCAGGTGCCCAGGATCTTGGCAGCATGGGCTTTGAAGTCAAGCAGGCCCATGCCACCTTGATGATGAGGGCCAAACATGACCTCTAGCTGTACTGGTGGACGGCGGCCTGACCAAAGCCATCCTTGCAGCAAGGCATACAGGGATTTGAAGAAGCTTGGGGAGAAGGGGATGGCGTGGGCTCTGAACCAGACTTTGGATAGGAGCATAGAGTTGGCTAGAACAACCCTGCCAGTAAGGGTAGTAGGGTGGGCTCTGAGAGAGGCGATTTGTTTCGTCATGTTGTCCAGTATATGGCACTCCATTACTGCTGACGCATATCCGCCTGCCTCCATCCACATGCCCAGATGGCGCACCGGTCCTATGGTAGAACGTGGCACGAAGGGGAGCACCAGTGGAGCGGTGTGTGTTGAGTCAGTAAGGCGTGGACGTGGGCGAGCAGATGGGCTGGGTTGGGAACTAATTGCTGGGGCCCAGCAGTTCTGAAACTGACCAAGGAGGATGATTTCGGTTTTGGAGGCGTTCAGTGCCGCGTTGCTTACCCGGGAATATTCCTGGATGAGGGCTTCAAGCGCGCGTGCATTTTTATTATTAGACACCCCCACCACGCAGTCATCTGCAAATGTCAATATTAGACTTATTTGAGTTTTCAGGAAAGTGAGGTGATAATTGCCAATGAAGTTGCTAAGCTATTTGAATATGGGTTGTTGATCCCATCCTCAAGCCCTTGGGGGAGTCCAATTTTAATTTTAAAAAATAAGGACAGATATAACTGGGTCGTTATAGACTATTTTTGGCTGATTAAAATAACTAAAAGGACTCATACCCACTTCTTTATATTGATGATGCACTTGATTGCTTAGGAGGGGCAATTCTTTTTGGCAATGGATATGATATCTGGGTACTGGAAAATTGATCTACCTATAGATCAAAAAAATGTGCAATTATTATCAGCAATGGACTTAACAGCTGCTGCAAATGCCTCAAGTCTTTGTAATGCACTGATGACGTTCCAAAAGGCAATGGATACTGTGTTAGGCAATCTGAAGTTGTTGTGCATTACTGTCTACTTTGACTATATTAATGTTTTTAGCAGCACCTTTACTAATCACCTTGAACACAGAGGAATTTTTTTAAAAAATTAGCAGTGGCAAATCTGAAAATAAAGCTGAGGAAGTTTCATTTTTCTTTTTTCATATGAAATTTTTTACCTGGGTTTGTTGGTGATGCTAATGGTCTACGCCCTCAAAAACCCAAGGTTGAGGCAATTTGGACCATGTCCCAACTCAAGAGTATTCACAATGTGCAGGTATATTTGAGAATAGTCAGATATTAACGCCAATTAATAAAAAAATTTCTCTTATTACTGAGCCCCTTTTTCAGTTGTTATAGGATCCTAAGAAAGGTTTCATATGAAATAAAGTAGCCCAGGACTCTTTTTACACTCTTAAGGTATATCTAATGATGGAACTGATATTGCAATTTTCAAATTTTGATAAACCTTTCATTATATAAACCAATGTATACTTGATGGCAATAGGTGACATGTTAAGTCAGATGGAAGAATTTGGCAATGAACATCCAGTAGCATATGCAAGTCATACTTTGAGTAATCAGGAGCAAACCTAGACTGTGGCTAAGCAGTTTTTACCTGCAATAATATATGCCTGCAAGCAGTTTAAGTATATATTCATGGTGCCCATCTTGCTAAGATGACCAATCATTTTTCACTAAGATTGCTGCATAACCTAAAAGAGCCTGAATGGTGGATGGCTCAATAAGATTTAAAGTTACAATCATATGATTATGAGTTTGTACACCAAACGGGGACCATGCATCCAAAATAGTAAAGGATTGTCACAAGTACTCTCCATTTTAATTTTGAAAGCTGAAGCATATGCGTTGTATGAGAAGATGTTTAATGGGGATATTAGGGACCAGCCATCTGAAATTCAGCAAGCCCTCAACAATGTGATGGAAAACACAAGGATCATTAAGAGTCAATTGTTAAAATATCTAAGGGACGATCCTTATTGTAATCAAGACCATCCAAGGGCACAGTGATTATTACCAGAGCTAACAATGTAACCTTCCATGGGCCTACAGAAAACTCTGGAACAGGTTCAACAGGAGTACTACTGTGAATCCCTTAATTTTGTTGTCATGGAACACCTTAGTTGTTGTACAATTTGTCAGGCGCAAAAGCCCTTTAAGAAAGCCCTACTTCCTGGCTAGTGGAGCCAGGTTCACATTGCATACTATTTACATCAACATTGGAGGGTCGTTGCCCTGAGTACTGAGAAAAACCAATATGTCATCATAGGAATCAGCCAACTAACTCGTTGGGTAGAGATACAGGCTATCGCTAGAGTAGATTTCAACAGTACTGATAAGTTCATAATGGAGCAGTTAATTTATCAGTATGGACGCCCTCTGGGTATTTAAATTTATAATGGCAGCAACTTTACCAATCATATCGTCCAGAAATAAAACGAGTATATGGGAATATGGGGAGTACTTAGACGCCTACCATCCAGAGACTAATGTGGTACCTTAACGCTTAAACGATACTCTGGCTGCTACTGAGAAGAAGCTTGACGTGGGAAAACTTTTAAATAGAAACATATTTGTTGATGACAACTTTCAGCTATGTTCTGTTATCAATCATCAATGGGGAAATCCCCTTTTGAATTAATTTAAAGGAGTCGTGCTGGGTTTCCCCCAATTTTATATTCTGCAATTGAACTGTGTCTGGCAATGCTACCTCTCCAATATTTGAAGAACTTGAATAAAGTCCTGTTTGGGTTACAGTCCTATGCCTATGCTAATGCTCTCAAGTGGAAGCTTAAGTCAAAAAAAATTTGAGGATGGCAAACGGCTGGCTCTTCCAACTTTTGCAATTTGTGATTGGTTTATTATTGTGAAACCCATGGGTTTAATTTTAAAACAAGCCAGACCAGTTATGCATTGGTCCCTTCAATTCCATCAACAAGTCGCCATTGGATGGCTACAAAATTAAGGGCCTTTACTGATAGTCATATAGTGAATTGCGTGCACGCTAAGTTCTTACAAGCATGACAATAACTAACCAAAGAGTTTAGATCACAGTTTCATTTTCTAAATTTTTAAATTTTTAAATTTATTGCGGGGAAGGCCGACCATGGGACGGACACTTCTGAATATGACTCAGATGAGACAAAACTTAGTACCAACGTACTGGCCACACACGACACAGGATGAGTGTAAAGCATGAGACCAGTCTGTGGACAGTTTCTGGGAGGGTACAAGTGCCTCAGGCAGCTAAGCCACACATGTGGATGGTCGGACATGGAGGCTGCAACAGAGGATGGAGGATTTCCAGATAGTCTTTTGATAGAGCAAACATATCTCTGGAAAACTGAAGGATGTCCATCATGTCCAGGTAGTCCACCCTGGATAGGACTTGGGGGTCGAATGGGGATCACGCCATCATGGATGGGTAGCCCCTGTACCTCTTGTGTGAACTGAGGAGAGGGCGGCCTCTTCAGGTTGTATGTCCACTAATACAAATTCTCCACTCTGCGCTTCGCATGGAGAGTAGGATTCGTTTGTAGTGGGTTTTGGTCCCGTGAGGACCTGTGGCTGATGTGTGTGATGCGAGGTATTTCATCAGAGAGTGGGGTTCGATGGATTGTTGAGGCCCAAGGCTCGGAGAAGTTGGAGCAGGACGCGCGGGACCAGTGTTGGGATGGAGTGTAGAAGCAGTGACGGCCGCAATCCAGGTGCCTAGGTTCTTGGCGGCATGGGCTTT
>JAKSZP010016757.1:0-16094 GCA_022478985.1 Massospora cicadina | reverse complement strand
ACTGACATCGCAAAATTTGGCGGTGGGCCAAGTTGCTGCCAGTTTGACCTTGAACGTCCGGACCAAGGCTCTACTATGTTTCTGATAGTTGGCATAACAGCATTTAGCCCGACGAGAAGTGGGAATCCCTTAAGGCCACCCCACATAGGAGTGGGCCCATTTGGTTGGGAACGGGTTTGGGATGCCCAAACCGCCCGTGCTCAGTCGCTGGGCCATTCATTCAGTCAGTAGCATTGCATCAGGCGCAACACCTGATTTGTTAACAGGAAGCTTCAAAACCTTGTCAATGGTGTCCAGTGCTATTACCTGTCCATTGGGTGTGATGCCCAACAGATTTGGGAGAGATGAGATTTAATCAATTTTCATGTTAACTGAATTGCAACCATCGGGCATTCTGGCCAATAGCTCAGTCTTCATACCTTTTTGACCATTTAAAATCTGAGCATCAGGCTGATTGCCACTCAAATTGGTTACAATCAATTTCATTTTGGCGATCTCAGTGCAGATTTCACTGAATCCTTGTAGCAATTCTGCTGAGGAGAGTGTGGGTATCAGGAGTGGTATCTGAAGTTGGAGGGCTGTTACCCAGCACTTGTCTACCATGTAAGAAAGTTCGCCCTGAGTAACGAGGGGTACAGCCATCCTCTTCAGTACCTTCTTACTTGAAAATGGCAAAATGGTCTGATCAACTGCCAGAGGACGTTCCCTAGAACTTATATTATTAACACTTGTTGGTTAATTCTCTTGCAGCACAGTCTAACATTATTCAAGAATAAGTGCCTCAGGTATTTGGGCTTGCCTTTTGAATGTTTTTGCATCCAGACTGGCAGGCCAGTCTAAACTTTATTTGCTGCTATCATAACCAAAGGTGGGGGGTAATCCAACAGAATAAACCACCATAGTGATGCCTGCTGGGAGCTGGGTAGGTATAGTTTGGATAGAGGATCCCTGGAATACCAGGGTCACAATTGCTGCATTTTCAGCATCAGCTTCACAAGTAAAGCTAAGGTCCAAATACCCATTACAGTACTAGATTCAATAAAGCTGGAAGGTTCCATCATCACCTGCATTAGCTTGATTATAGATTTATTAGCATATGAAAATATGTTCCATATTTAACCCAAAGGCCTAATCTGTCAAGAGAATGTCTGTAACTCTCTCGTTTCCAGCAAGGTGATGTGGGATGCAAACCCACATTGCTAGGGAACTAGCCATTCGGAGAATGGGAAATAAGGCACCTCAAATGGTGCCTGTGCAAAATGTACCCCAGGCAAGGGTGTAGAGCACAACATATAGTACCAGGTAAGTGAAAAACATCACAGCTTGAGTGGACCCCAGAGGAATATCCATATCAAGTGTAACTTGGTGCCAGTAGGCTTGGGTGCCTTGATCTGGAGGGGACCTGAGTGGCCCAAGGGAGCACCTGGTATCTTGGTAAATTATGATAAGAGTTAGTGGCCCACATAGTTGGAGACCTCCCTGAAGAGGTCCACCACCAAGTTCACCCAAGGAACCATTAGTAAAACATAAAATAATGGATAAATTTATTTAAGAAAGTTGACCAACGAGGAATTTTGGTCACAAAAAACGGATTTAAAGTGGGTCAGAGAAATTAAGGTTCTGCAGAAGTGTGCCCAAGCCTTGACGCTCTAATAAACAAACGCTTCCATCCGTTTTCATAAAATACACCAAAAGTGCCTTCACTTGAGTAATTGATTGAAGCTGTATTTTACCCAATCTCAAGATTTTATAACTCGAATGGGATTTGAACCCTTGCTCTCCAATTAACTGAATTGAACCGTCTTTGTTTGTAATGTAAATTGTTTGTTTCAGTGCCTGGGCTGAGATAAGAGGCTGGGCATTTTGTACCCCATTAGTACCAACCTGGGCATGCTTTGATTGCACCCAGCATTGGTCTAAGGTGTGTTTCAGGTCAGGAAGAGCCTGAAGTTTCACCTTCTGGGCCTCCTGTCACCCAGCCTTATCTTTGGCATTAGTTCCCACTATTAAGTCATCCAACCATGACATTATCCTCTCCTTCTTCTTGGGCTCCACCCCCTCCAGGGGCGTTTGCTAAGGAGAAGTTCTTATGTGCTGGTGGCAACTTTGTAGCAGCAACGGCTGGCTTAGGCTTAGATCCTGCAGCCTCAGGGAAACAATTATGGAATGATTCTATCAGGTCTTGGGCATGTACACAATCCCATGATGGCACCCAACTGTTCTCCGCTGAGTCAAACCCCTTCCAAGATACCAGGTACTCAAGGTGTCGCTTAACCCAGCGGGAGGCTACTATTTCCTCCACTTCCCATTCTGGCGCCCCATCCACAAGATAAGCCTTGGGAGCCACAGGTGGAGGGCACTCAAACAATGTCAATTTGCTTTCATAAAAGATGGAGAAGATCCAAAACGCGGAGGGAAGATCCAACTGGTATGAGGCATGACCCACCTTTCTAACTACACGGTAAGGACCAATCCTCCTTGGACCCAGCTTTTTGCATGGCTGCTTGATAGGAATGTTGTGAGAATCAAGCATCACGAGATCCCCTTCTTTGTATGCTGGAACCACTCAGTGCTTTCCATCGGCGTTCACCTTATAAACTAGCATAGCCTCCAAACTTGTGGACACCCCCTGATGGACCTTTTTGAGGGTCTTAGCAAAGTCCACCACCGCTTCCACTTTGGAGCCACAGCTCGGCTCCATGTTAAAAGCAGGGTTAAAGCCATGGTTAGCAAAAAAGGGTGAACAACTGATTGATGAATGCAAATTTTTGTTGTAGCTAAACTGGGCCATGGAAGGTGAGGAACACAATCTGAATGGTCTGCGGTGGTGTAACAACGCAGAAATTGTTCCAGGCACTGGTTCACTCGCTCAGTCTGCCCATCTGATTGGGAATGATAGGCAGTTGAATGGAAGGGGTGAATCTGAAGAGTTTTACACAACTCTTCCCAAAAGATGGAGGTGAACTGGGTTCCCCGGTCACTAATGATTTCTTGAGGAACCCCATGAAGCGCAAATACATGGGCAACGAAGAGCCTGGCCATTTCAGTAGCAGTTATGGTTGTTCTGCAAGGAATAAAATGGGAGAACTTCATAAAGCGGTCCACCACCACCATTATTGCATCATACCCATCTGAAACTGGTAACTCCACTATAAAATCCACTGATAGGGAAGTCCAGGGCCCTTCAGCCCTTTGGACTGGTACCAACAACCCTGCTAAAGGTTGCCAATTGGGTTTCATTTGATTGCAGATCAGGCACTCTTTACAGTACCGCCCCACCTGAACAGGCAAGCCCTTCCAATTGTAAGTGCGTCATATCAACTCCAAGGTCTTTGCTTTCCCATGATGACCAACAGTGATTCCGTCATGATGGTCCTGGATGATCCTCAGGCGCAGTGGTCCAGCAGGAACTCATAGGCGCCCTTGAAACCATACCATCTCATCCTTCATGTGATAACCCCTGGATAAGTCCTCCTGATTCAGGGCGCTCTTATCAAGAAAAACAGTATATTTAGCTGATAACGGCTGAGAAAGAACTACCCTTATAAACATACTATATTCAGCTGCATTTTCCAGAGGCGTGAGCGCTGACGTATGTACCCGGGAATTAGGAAGTTGAGACAGAATCAAACCTGGTGGAATCATCAACCGGGTGTTGTGAATCTCTACCTCATTTGAATTGGGAGCCAAAGCAGGGTTGCAGCTTAAAGCATCCGCCAAACCATTCTCCTTGCCCTTGGCAAGCTTATAAGAAAATTTAAATAGGGCAATGGTCTCATGCCAACGGGTCTGACGTGGTGTTAGAACATGTGGAGCATGGTAGTACAACAAGGCTTGGTGGTCTGTGCATACCTGGAATGGTTGGGAGGAGCCATGTAAGTAATGACGATAATAAATCAGCGCCTCCACCACTGCTAATAACTCCTTGTCATATACGGTGTAGTTTAACTCATGCAGAGACATTTTCCTAGAAAAATATCCCACTGGATGCTCAGATCCATCTTCACCCACCTGTAACAGGGCAGCTGCAATGGCAAATTTGGAAGCATCTGAGGACACAATGAACTCCTTTGCAGGGTCGACATGGCGAAGGATGGATGTGGATAACAGGGTGCACTTCACCACTTGGAAAGCATCCTCCAAAACGGGGACCACTGAAGTACCTTGGCACCGCTGGCCTTATATAAGGGTGCTGCCATCTCGGAGAGATTGGGTGTGAACTTCTTGAGGAACGTACACGTCCCCAAAAAGCTCCTCAATTTTTTACTGAGGTGGGGGTAGGCCACTCATGAATAGTCTTCTCCTTGTCTGGAGCTATCATATGGCCTTGGTCAAAAATGACGTTGCCCAGAAAAGTAACCTGGGACTTGAAGAACTCGCATTTACTAATCTTGAGGGTAAGGCAAGCGGCCCTCAATCTCTCCACCACTTGTCAAAGGTGTACTGCATGTGACTCCTGATTGGGGGAAAACACCAGGATGTCATCCATGTAGGCAACTGTTCATACCCCCAACAAGTCCCCCATCGCAGCATCAATGTGGCGTTGAAAGATGGCAGGGGCATTCTTAAGCCCAAAGGGCATAACCCAGAACTGAAAAATCCTTTTCTGGTGCAGAATGCGGTTAACCACTCCTCGCCCTTCTTTAACCAGATTTGATTGAATGCATTGAGGCAGTCCAACTTGGAGAAAACTTTTGCCTTTTCCACATAACGTGCAATCTGGGAATCTAAAGGGATGGGATGGAGGTCGGGTACAGTCACATTATTTAAATTTTCATAATTGACATAAGGACATTAAGTTCCATCAGCCTTCTCCACAAAGAGAAGTGGGGAGCAAACAGGGGAGGTACGCTGGAAGATGGCACCTTTGGCCAACTGCTCCTTCACCCATACATCTAAAACCTCTTCCTCCCGGCCATTCAATGGGTATATGGGGGAAAAAATATGCACCAGATCCACAATGAGTTTAACTTCACAATCAAACTTGGAATGTTCTGGAAGCATACTAGCTGAAGCTGCATCAAAAGAAGCTGCCAACTCCTCCAAACAGGAAGGTAAGGAAAGTCCCACGGTGGGCTTCAGCAAAGGGGAAAGATAAGGAGTGTGAACATTGGGTCGGTGGGGTAATTTTCCCTGGGCGTTATCCTCAGACAAAGGAACAATCAATTGGTGACCATTTATCAAAGACAAGGATAGAGTGTTTTCTTTCAAACTAGTTCTGACATCAAACTTCCGCCACCACTCAACACCCAAAATAATGGAGAACAAGAGGTTTCTGATAGCTTGAAACTGGTCAGACAATAGATAGGAACCTACCTAAAAATTGACTAAGCCCATGACGTTCAGTGTGAGGATACCTTGAGAAGCCCCACCTCTAACCATACCACCTGGTGAGTAACTCAACTCAAGGTAGTCAGCAAGGTTTTGGTCAATAAAATTATTTGAGGCACCAGTATCCACCAAAATAGTTGTGCTGAACTTTCCATAAGAGGATGTAAGGGTAGCAGTCAACAAGAAGTATCCAGAATGGGATTTATTCAAAGCAGAAAATGTCACCATCTCACCAGAAAATTCTTCCTCTGGCTTGAACAAGCTATCAGGGCATGTTTTGGAATCATAGAAGGGGGAGGGATAGTGGGCCACACTTACTACTGAGGCCACATTCCCACCACACCTTCTGCAGGTGCATATACATCTTTATATTTATAATGAAGTTCCTTTTCCACTTCCTGAGAACCCCTAATCATGGGGGGGGTCAAACGAGGGTTCTCAGGGGTAATCTGATATACTGAAATAGGGTCCTCCTCCAGACTATATGAGCATATAAACAGCTCAATTTTGGGATAAATTGCTCACGTTATAAAACGCATTTTCAGGCTCTAATGACCCCACACTCATTTTGAAGGTTTGGTGTGCATTGATATCCAGGGCCATCACCCCCAAGCCCAGAACTAATGCATCAGCATATACCTCAGAAATGTGTTGGGGAGAAAAAAATGATAACGGAGTCCTTTTTTGGTTAAATTTGGGTTTGGACCCTCCCCAATGCTCCCAATTTCTGCTGAGATGGGGAGGAAATCAGTGGGAAGCATCTCACAATTCAAGGAAATATCACTAGTCGAGGATGCAATATTTATAGGGGTGACCATGGGTGACATTATCATGGCAGAATCATCTGAAACCTTCACTTCATTCTTGGGGCTAGACCCCTTTACAGTTCCAAACTTAGAAGAACTCAAAGAATTAGAAGGATAAGATTCCCTCATTTTAAAAGGCGTACGTGACTTTTCAGCTTCCATATTTATATGATTCAATCCAATGATGGCCAGATTACCTGGCCCCTTCTGGGTTGGGGTGGGGAAACTACCCCAAAGGGTTTTGACAAGATGATCAAAGTTGGAAGGGAGCGACTGCCAAATTGGGGAGTTTCACATCAATATGTCCAAGGTTGAATGGAGAAATGACATTTTAACCTTGTCAGTTAATGGCAAAGCCTGGGCTTTTTTGCAGAATTCACTTAAGTATGCTTTCATCAGCTGACCCACTTGCCGCAGAGAAAAGAACTTGAAGAAGATATGGAGAGATGCTTCATCAGGTTGATTCTGTTCCAAGACCTGTTTCAAGCCCTCCACTGTTTGCCACAAGAGTAGCTGGGTGCAGAATACTGCAAAAACCCAGTTGCCCACATCAGGAGACAACTGGGACAACAGATCCACTCCTCACAAAAGTGGATGTGAACTAGACAAATTATTTTTACCTAAAGAGGGTTTTGGTTCAAGGGAAGCCAAGGCTTGTTGAATTTTCAAGTAAATCTTGGGAGAAAGGTGGGGAATCACAACAACAGGATTGCAAAAAGTCTGAGACCACCAGGTACAAGCAGGAAGGGTGGGCACTTCCCAATTGGTAGTTGCAAGAATAACGCTGAGATGCACCAATACCAAACCAAATGAGAAAACTGTGGTGACCACCATCATGACAGTGACAAATGGCCGGCGCACCCAATTTACTAATAATAAAAGTCCCACATGGATAATTCTCATGCACGTATAATAAAAGGGTTGGTTGACTAATGTCAAGAGTATGTCTGTAACTCTCTCATTCCCAGCAAGGTGATGTGGGATGCAAACCCACATTGCTAGGGAACTAGCCATTAGGAGAATGGGAAATAAGGCACCTCAAATGGTGCCTGTGCAAAATGTACCCCAGGCAAGGGTGTAGAGTGCAACATATAGTACCAGGTAAGTGAGAAACATAACAGCTTGAGTGGACCCCAGAGGGAAGTCCATAATCAAGTGTAACTTGGTGCCAGTAGGCTTGGGTGCCTCAATCTGGAGGGGACCTGAGTGGCCCAAGGGAGCACCTGGTATTTTGGTAAATTGTGATAAGAGGTAGTGGCCCACATAGTTGGAGACCTCCCCAAAGAGGTCCACCACCAAGTTTGCCCAAGGAACCATTAGTAAAACATAAAATAATGGATAAATTTATTTAAGAAAGTTGACCAACAATGAATATTGGTCACAAAAAATATATTTAAAGTGGGTCAGGGAAATTAAGGTTCTGCAGAAGTGTGCCCAAGCCTTGACACTCTAATAAACAAATGCTTCTATCCATTTTTGTAAAATACACCAAAAGTGCCTTCACTTGAGTAATTGATTGAAGCTGTATTTTACCTGATCTCAAGATTTCATAACTTGAATGGGATTTGAACCCTTGCTCTCCAATTAACTGAATTGAACCATCTTTGTTTGTAATATAAATCATTTGTTTCAGTGCCTGGGCTGAGATAAGAGGCTGGGCATTTTGTACCCTATCAGTACCAACCTGGGCATGCTTTGCTTGCACCCAGCATTGGTCTAAGGTGTGTTTCAGGTCAGGAAGAGCCTGAAGTTTCACCTTCTGGGCCTCCTGTCACCCAGCCTTACCTTTGGCATTAGTTCCCACTATTAAGTCATCCAACCATGACAATCATGTTGATCTGGGGGAGCATCAGGGGGCTTATAGGTACCCTATGGGAATATGTGAGATGAAGGGTAAGATCTTTGGGAGGAACAAATTGTCCCAATGATTTGGGGGACTGGAAAACCCAGTCCAAAAAGGGTTTCCCACCAGGCAGAAAATGCAAGGGGAGTTCACTGCTGCCCCACCCTGGAGCAGCGGGTGGGGATCGGAGGATATTAAGGTTGGATGGGTGTGGGAGTCAAAGTTTGTCAATTTACTTTTTGTTTTTGCTAAGGAAGTGATGCTGAGTGGAAAGAAAATGTGTCTAGTTTAATATCAATAGTTATAAAACCTTCATTAAGTCTATGCTATAAACTATAAATATAAGAGTACTGCTAACGTTTACTTTAGTTACCCTACCTTAAATCAACAACGTACACTTAGCTTGTCAGGTATCTTATTGCCATTAATACATTTTGGGCTTCAACCCCAACTTGGTTGTCTAAAGTAGATATCAAACCTCACAGATCTTTATGGCCGTTAAAGGCCGTATAATTCCGATATATTTTATGAGCGGGTGTGATGAGTGATTTCTACGTATTTACAGGGTGAGATTAGCAACCTTAATAGACAACCGATCTGAGGTTACACTGTAACTGATATTGAGGTATCCTCGAGCTGGGAAAGGTTTAGCATAAATATTTATAACTTTGATATCCTGATTTGAAAGGTCGAATAAAGTCGTCGACCTAACTTGCTTCGATCATAAAAACTTGGGATATGGGCGCGTATCGACGTTTCGCATCCATAAAGCCAGTTCGTTGGATTAGGAACCCTTTGACCCATTTTGGTAGGAAGTTATTTCGGGAAGGTTTGGGATCCCCTTTCGTCACCAGTGTGTATTAACGATACTGTGGAGTGGGTTGGAAGGGTCAACTGGTTGTGTCAGTTGAAATTACAGCCAAGCTAGGGAAAACTTTATCCCATGTCAGTTCAGGTATGGACCTCTCCCGCTTTTTTAAAAGGTTGCCCGTTCCTTTGATTCTAAAAAGTCGAGGAAAAAAGCCTCGGACCAGGTCAACGCGCCACTTTCCCTCGCTGCTCTAAACCAAAACCACGATACGCAATTCGTTTACCCGCCACCCCTCGTTCCAGCTACCATGTCAACCATTTCTCCCCCCACTCGCCATAAAGATCCCCCCTACCATAAACGCTACGCCGTCCCACAGAAACATTGCCTCCGCTTCCAGTATAATAGCCCTAATTTCTCACAAGCCGTCGTCGTCCCACCAAGTATAGAGTCTATGGCCGGCTCTGCCAATTTTCTGCCACCCCCCGACTTTGACTCCAGAACTAAGGTACCATCAGACTACACCTTTTTGATCGAGGAGCGAGCCAGGCCGCTTCCCAACACCCGTACCACCCTGCGCGCTCAAAGTCTGAAGCTTGCACGCTCACCGAAACCCCTTTACCATCTCTCCTACGCTGCCCCTCCCGCCGATACTGATTTAACATTTGATAATTCTAAACCCAGCCACCGCTCTACCGTCTCCCCGGCAAAGCATCCATTCATATCTACCGAAACCCTCGTTCCCCTTAGCAGGCACCCTTCAAGCCCGACCTATTCCAAGACGAAGCCTCCCACCCAATTCACGCCAACCCAAGCAAAGTACATGGTCACGCTATCGCTCTCTATCCGGGAACTGGCCCGTCTGGTGGCTCCTTCCGATGCCTTTAAAATGCCCCCCGTTCGCCGCTTATCCCCTTCTCCCAGTAAACCGCGAGCTGTCAAAATACGGCCCCCTTTGGCGCCACGGTTCCTCTCCTGTGAGGTCATGCTATGGGAGAATTATATCCGCCAGGTTTCTTTAGCGGCGGCCAACTTGAGCCAGGCCTGTAACTAGGGCTTAGCCTATAAACGGTAACGGGCCCACCGCCGGGAGCTGGCTTTTATTAATTAATTAATCCTGCGAGCCTTTTCTAAAAGTCCCGATTGATGGTCTACGTCTGGGGTGTTCCCTCATCGGCCAATCCTGTTCTCCCAAGCCATCAGCCCTCCGTATCGGAACAACATCAGTAAACTTCCAAAAGTTTATATCCTATTTAAATGTAACTTGGGTTGTTGATCCGTCCATCGGTTCAGATCTTTGAACTCGAAGGTTGGAATCGGTAAGGTTATGCGCCCCCATTTTCGGGAGAGGGTTTCATTATCAGTTCGATCGAACCTATGGCCGGTATCCTTGGCTCAGCTTTCGAATTCAACGCTTCTCATCCGTAGGCAACCTCTACTTTAAAGGTTTGAAGGCGAGCTATATCCATTACTGCAGCTAAGTTCCGTTGCCCTCTCGGTTTAAAATCCTTACCTTACGAAAATTGCATCGTCTAACCCCCTTTACAACCCCTTTTTTGGCTGGAGTTTGCAGATGATCCAAACCTGAAGGGTTTGGCATAAAAGCTTAAACCCCACACGGGGATGCGAAACTGGGCTTCGTGAGTTAAATCGGTTGCGGGAAGTGGGAACTTTAAATTTACAAATAGGCGTACTTTTGTCACAAGACCTTTCCATGGTTTATTGTTTAACGCGATAACTTTTCCTTTTGGGGTTTAGTGTTTATGTATAACCGTTTAAAGCTTAGCGTACAGACGTGCACCTTATTGGTACAAGTTCGTCGAGGTGAACCGAATTCTATAGTCTGAATCTGTATAGTAAGTGGTAAGCACTTTGCTATTGAAGGGCGGTTTCCCCCAAAATCGATTTGGTTCGTGGGGTGTATGCCATGGTTGCTGGAAATCCAACTATCCATGATAAGTTATTGGTGAGACTTAAGATTGGTCTGTAAATCTTTCGCGCAATTGGCTAATTTAGATGGGCTGTTTACAAAAAAACTCTCAGCTTTGTAGTTGACTACTGAGGGCTTGGCTTGCACCGGTATCCCTCTTAGCAGTAAAGTGATCATTTGATTAAGTTTCCATCTTTTTCAAAGGCGACCTCGGAGATCTGACTTGCCTTCATTTTCACCAGCCCGATAATTCATCTTTAAAGCTTTCTCCTAAAGGCACCACTTGGTATCCATTTTTAACTTGAAGTTATAGGCCCGACGTTAACGGTGATCAGATAAATTACAGATTTTTAATACTCCAAATCCTTTCCATCGGCGATCTGAGAATTAAGGCACCCTAGTATTTTCAATCGCCTTCATACGAAGTAAAGGTAATCTGAGATCTGAGAAGGGAAGCTCGGGGTAATAAAATTTGGGTTTAGGACATGTTTATAGGGTTTGTCAAATCATCAGGCTTATTGAGTTGCCGCTTCTAAAAAATATACTGTCAAGAAATAGGTATGTCTGGCCAGTAAGCCATATTTAGTTTGGCGGGTTGTAATTTAAATGCTGGAGGGGCTTTTAACTTGGATAGTCAATTATACCAACTTGAAGCGAGTCGATAGAGGTGATATTAGTTTGGCGAATAGAGTGAATCCTGCCTGAGCCTCAATGTTGAGGTGGAACTAGACAAGTTAAAGCGAATGATTAATAGCTAAGCTAAAGGGTCGGAACTGACCAAAGCAACAAAGATATGAGTGGGATGGGAAGGCAAGAAGTGGGGTCTGTTTTGAGAGTGAAAGAGAGTGGATAGTAGGAAGAGGGAACTTCAAGAAGAAAGAGCCTTCTAGTCATTAATTTAAATAAAGTTGTGTGGTCAAGGCGATTGCCTCATATTTTATAAGTTTATTAAGTTCAATTAGCAGACCAACGATCGCCCCATCATCTATCGTTGCTCAGTGAGCTCAACCCTGTGCAACCCTTCCAGCAAATATTAACATACTACCAATTTTATAACAGCGGTGCTCACTACAGGGGTCCATTGATCAACATGCTAAGAAGCCCTACATTTGCCAAGCAATGGTGCAACTGGCTCTTCTTGAGGGATAATACCCCAGTTTATTGAATTATCCCAATAGGCAGAACTAAAACTTGTTCTAGATACACCACTTCAAATACAAAAAAATACTCTTTTGGGAAAATAAGGGTATAGTGATCAGCTTGACAAGGCCTTCCACCAGCTGCACCTGGTGGGTTGCCAAGCCAGCCAACTTGCCAATTACTTGGATGGCTTACAGAGCAGCTGCACTGTACAGTGTGTAAACTGAATAGTGTTGCTAGAGAAGGCGGGGTCTGCACTTACAAGCTGCTCATTTAACTGTGGCAGAAACACCCACAGATTTTGTAGGCGGTTCAAATTTGCCATAGAGGGGGCTTCAGATTGGCATAAGGCTAAACTGTTGTCCACTCTGGATATAAAGCGTGCGGACCAAGTTATATGCTACCTTAAGAATGGCACCATAACATATCAGGTGAATTAAATTGCACTCCATCCATTCAGGATATGGCAAAGATGAGCAATGCAAAGCTGACTTTAACAATACAATTTCAATGTATGAGCCTTTGGTGGGGTTTGCAGGGTGATTCATGACTGAGGCTTACATAGTGGGAGCGGATATTTTGACCACTGAGGATTTGGGTATCACAATGACAGTGGCTGTTAAGCCATATCTGAGCTGTATATCATTATGGTTCTGTTTTGCATGAAGATGCAGCAATATCACAAGTTTTTATAATCTATGCGGTATCTCTGTCACCTTTGTGCTCCTAACATGGAACAGAAAGCTCCGGCAACTGCCACCAAATCCCTGTTGGGAAATGGACCACAATGAAACGGTTATAATCTGTTGACTAATAAGTGGGCACTCAACCCTTTGGAAGTCCCTTTCCACCCTCTCTATGGTCACCCAGCTTGTCCTCAGTTGAGTTAAAATCCCTCAGTTACTTTCCAACTGGGGTTTTTGGGGGTGCCGCAGATACATGAGCCATATAATAACACCTTGTTCTTTTGCAGCTATAGAGGTCATTATATGGCTAACTGCCCTGGCAAACTGCATGCCTATGCATTACCACCAGCTCTGAAAGAACATGGAAAAGTTTGAGTGGAGTAGAGACAGTATGATCTACCTCAGCTGATTTAAATTTATTTGTCCCTGATACCTCTAACAAGTCCCTTTGTGTTAGCCCCATTACTCAACCCAATAATTTATTATATAATAAACTACAGTGATGCCCCAGACTTCCTTCTGGTGGGAGACAGGACAAATACAGACTTGGAGTTTCTGTAAGTCCAGAAAAGCGTCCCATCCATTTATATCAGGGGTGTTCCATTTCCTATCCAAAAAGAAGCCAAGAAGGTGAGCGGCCTCTTTCATCTCCCAGGGTGACCGCGCTCATGTGGTGGGTGAGTGGTGGGTCACAGCATACCTTTATTGGATTATGCCCCAACCCCAGTTCTTACATCTGAAGAATTAATGGGGTGAATTAAGGAAATCTGTAGCAATTTGGAAATGAATAAGCTTTGCTTGGGTAAAGGGGCCAAATGTGATTAACAGTAGCAAATCTTTGATGTTAATAGCTGGCAATTGCAAAACATCAGTAACCAAGCCCTTTGGGCATGTACTTCCAGTTGAAAAAGTGGTAAATGTTGAAGATTTGGTAATTTTTACAGATGGCATCAAGTCATTGTTGAACGTTCCACTAGTTTGGAACCCTCCCTGAAAATATTGGAAACAGGGTCCAAAGGGTACATACCTTTGTTAAAGTAGGCAAGATCAATTCTTTTGTGAAATTTGCTGATAGCATGGAGCCTTCATCAAAAGTTGCTATCAGTTCAGAACCTTTCCCAAAAATATCAGAATCCCCTTCCTATGAATCCCGCTCAGTCAAATGGGTGCCAAAGCAACTGGGTGCAGGTGGGTTGGGCACCCTGAACCTATTTCTGATCCCTTGGGACTACCCCTACATGGGGTGGCCTTGGGAGGCTTCTGTCACCCGTCAGGTAAGATGCTGTCATGCCAATTATCAGAACCATGGCAAAACTGCAAATTGAGCATCCAGAGATGAACTGACAGTGACTCAGCTAGCCACCAACAATTTTGAAGTGGATTCAAACAAGTTCATTTCTTTCCCCCTCGCTCAAAGTTTGCCAGGTTAGGAAAATCTTAAGGTCCCTGATAATGAGCTTTTCTAAGCTATTCCCCAATTCAATTATCTATTTAAGAAGTTGTAACACACTGAGAAAATTGACAGTTGGTTTTCTACCTTTAAATCCAATAAAATTCCTGTATCTCAAAATTGACGTTTCATGATGAAACTTAAACCACCCAATATGATCCCACTTTTCCCAGCACCCAAACCCGCAGGCCCTGGGGCCCTGACAGCATGGTTTGTTGCCAGTTGCTAATTACAATTATGGCCTATTGGCGCTCGCTGGTTAAATCTTTCTCAGCACATTTGAACGTCATACATGCAGCATTGCCCCTGGCAGTCAGGCTTGCCTTTTAGGTGTTTTTGCATCCAGGCTGGCAGGCCATTAAAAAATATATCTGCTGCCATCATGACAATTTCAACAAAGGTGTACAAAAGCCATACGTCTGGCCAATTCTTATGTGAAATAACACAGGTGAAGTCAGACCCTTTATGGATGTTGCCGCCTTAGTAGGTGTGAACGTTTCTAATCTAGTAAAGAAAATTTCTCATAAGTATCCTCATGTTGGCGCCGGTATTATATTTTTCTTGATAATAGAAAGCCCTTGGATGTGCATGTGCTAAACGCCAACGGTTCTTCCTATTTAAAGTGTACATACTGTGGTATTTTTGTAAAAAATACAAAAATATCTAGCAATTTTAGATACTGGTGCTCCAGTTAATATAGTATCCAACAAACTCGTGGATAAGCTTCTGCTGAAGCCTGATGTGGAGCATCAACTAGTGTACAGGACCGTAGGGGCGCAGAGCACAGTGTCAGAGGGTGCTTACAGCATGTCACCTTTGAGGTTTGGTTCAGTTAGTGCATCTGCCCCGGTGGTAGTTCTGCCTAATAATAATTATGACATGTTGATCAGGGATGAGTTCATGTAGCGATTAAGGGCAGTAGTCAATATGGAGTAAGAAACATTTAGTATTCTGGGGCAACGGATCCCCAACTATTTCACTATCAATGGAGTCCCAAAGGACCCTATCTGCTCCAGTCAAAGTAATCTCGCATATAGCAATGGTGTGATTCCTGTTCAATATTGGCAGATGAAGAGGAGGACCAGAAATGTTCCTAACCATATTTATGAGTATAATGGTATTCTGATACAGGCTGTGACCATCTTAAGTATACCTTCCAGGCATCAGGTCATAGTAGGGACGGAGCTCAATCTAGAAATCCCCAAAGGTTTATATGGTGAAATTATATGGCTCTAAGACAATTGCAACTCAAACCTCATGTGGTTTCTGGACTACTGTTACTGGGGCATATAGAAGTGAATGTATTATTACCAAACCTACAGGAGGAGTCTATGATGGTTCAAAGGCACCAAGTGGTAGCTTTTCTGCACCTGACTCCTATTGATGAGGTTCATCATATACATGACTTTGATTCTTGGGAGGACCTTGGCTTACCAGTAAAAGCCTCATCTAATGTAATGACCATGGTTCCGCGCAAGGCCTTAACTGGTCTGTCAGAAGAACAGAAAGATTGGGCAATGGTTCTGTTTGCAAATTACTAAGGCATTTTTGCTTCCAATGACCACAATTTGGGTTGCACATGCAGAGTTGTGCATTGGGTGTGTTGAGTTTTGGTTATCTTTGGAGAGCTGATTCTTCTTCTGCAGTGGGATAAAGTTTCGTGCATCTATTGTATGATGACAATAGACTGGATGGTGACTAAAATTTAAGACATAACTTTTTGGTAATACTTGAATTCATATTCCCTGTTGTTTACTTGAACAATGGCACGCCGCCCTGATCTTACTGATCCCAAGTAAAGTCTTGACTGATACAAAGTAAGTATTAAATGCAAAAAAGCTTATAAGTTAAATTATAAACTAGTTGTAGTAGTTGAAATTATTTTATTAGCATCAACTTGAGGGTTATTTATAGGGTTTGATATTCACCAAATCTTATCCATGACGTCTCATTTTCAATGGCACTTGGCCACATAAAATGTTTGTAAGAATGTCTATAAATACTTTGACTCAGGGCATCATGCTCAGCCTCAGGGTCAGTGTAAACACTGTCATCATTCTCAAGATGGTGTTTTGGATGCATCTGCAAATAGAGCAATAC
>JAKSZP010016756.1:0-16137 GCA_022478985.1 Massospora cicadina | reverse complement strand
AGAAAACCTTACGGACAGACTCAGGGTAATAGGCCCAAACAGTCCCACCACCTAAGTCCACCTTCTACCAGTGGCGGCTGTCAACAATGTCCATAATTTTAGGAGTCTAAGGGAATTTGGGTTGGAAACGCCCCCATAAGTGGCCCTTTTTGACAACACTATTAAAAAGGATCTCACTAAGAAACAGCGCAAAATTTAAGATTTGTTGGAGATGTATTCAGACCTATTTTCAGCCTCAACCTTTGGCTTCAATAGAATGAATGGAATTTTACATCATGTGAAGACTGGGGATGCTCCCCCCTTCCAGTCCTGACCTCTCTGAAAGAGTAAGGTTGAAGAAACCCAGGTGGCATTAGAGCTTAGACAGTTACTCAAATCTGGACTCTTAGTGCCTTTGTGCAGCCTTTGGGCCTCTCCTCTCCTGCTGGTTTAGAAGAAGGATGTCAGCTATTGGGTTATAAAAACTATCAATGGTTCAACTCCATTATTAAGAAGGACAGTTATCATCTGCCCTAAATTGATGACCCTCTCCAACTGCTTGCCAGATTGCAGTACTTTTTTGCAATGGACCTTGCTAGTGGATGTCAGAAAGTGGAGCATGTCCACAAGGATCAAGCCAAGTGTGCTCATATATCCAATGAAGGAAAATTCAAGCCCACGAGAATGCCACAGGGCCTCTGTAATGCGCTGGCCACTTTTCAATGTGCCATGGACAGGATCCTCAGGGAGTTGATGCTATTGTGTGTCTTTGTCTACCTCGATGACATCACTGTCTTTCACAAACTTTTAATGAACATATTGAACGTCTTTAAGAAGTTTCTAATCAGCTCTTGAAGGCTGAAATAAAGCTCAAACCTTCAAAGTGCTCTTTCTTCTAATTGTGAAATGGAATTTATCAGACACAAGGTCTCAAAAGATGGCGTTCAGACCATACCTGACAAATTCAATGCCACAAAAAAGCTGTCGCACCCCCAGAGCCTAAGGGATATTCAGATATTACTTGGCATGGTGGGATATTATCATCAGTTTAGCCCTCAGTTTGGTGACCTAGCTTAGCCTCTATTTGTACCTCCTGCAGAAGAACGTGCCTTTAAATGGAGGCCATAACAAGAACAGGCTTTTAATACGTTGAGGACCGTTATATGCACTAATATTTTTGTCCACCCATGTTTTGACCAACCCTTTTTAATGTTCACGGACACAAGTGATGTTGTCATAGGGGCCATTCAAGCCCAGCATGAAGAAAATCATGCTGACCACCCAGTGGCTTATTTTAGCAAAATTTGAGTAAGGCCTAACAGAACTATAACATTACCAATTGGGAATGCCTGGCTGTCTTGCAAGCAATCAGACATTTTGGCTTTATCTCTACAGCACTCACTTTACCATAGTCACAAATCATTCCTTGCTCCGGTGGCTTCAGAAGATGAAGGACCCATATAGCTATTTAGACAGATGGGCCTTAAGACTGAAGAGCTATGATTTAACCATCATTCATCATGTGGGCGTAATTTACCAAAACGCCGATGGCTCTCTAGGATGACTGTTCTGGCTGTTTTAACCCCTGAGGAAGACCAACTGTATAATCTGATTATTCAACCTGAACGTTGGTAGTTGGAATCTCCTGAGGTCCAAGATGAGCTCTGAAAGATGACCCAGAACACTCAAATCAAGGATGGGCTACTATATAAAAAGGTCAATAGAAAATGGCTCCTTTATGACCACCCTTCTTTCTAAAGCAGAGTATCCTAGAGGGCCATACTACTGTTGAACATGGAGCAGGTAAAAATATTCAATAATGGTTGAAATCACGATGCTAGTGGGACTAAATAGTGGAGACCATCCAAGAGGTCCTGGAGGCCTGTATGACTTTCCAATCCCAAGACCAGGCTAGCCCTCAACATTAACGCTCATTAGTTTCCCTGACAGTACTCTTTAATGACAATAACACTGATAAAATATACCCTCTTCCCAATGGACTGCACGTCCATAGTTATATCCTTCTAGCCATTATCATCTAACCAAATGAGTTTAAGAAATTTTGGTCTCTGCTGCAACTGCTTAAGCCATGGCTCTCTTCCTTATTTGATCCATTTTCACCCATCACAAATGCCCACAAACTTTACTCTTGGACAATGGGTTAAATTTTACCTCGCATGTAATCCAAAAACTTTATTGCTTTTTGGAACTAACAAAGTTTCGTCACCACATATAACCCATCCAATAATAGGGTGGCAGAACGCGCTAATGGAACCCTTGTCTCTATTTCTATGAAGATGGCCGCCTCCAACCCTGCTCGCTGGAATCATTATTTACCCAGCGCTTTGCTTGCCTACGGAATAAACTACCATTAATTCATTAAAATTTCTCCCTTTTAGCTCTATATGGACGTGCTCCCTGGCTCCCAAGTAGCATTAATCCTTTGCTCAAAACCTCCGCTCCTGAGAACTCTGATCTAACCATGAGGGCATTAGCTGATGAAATTATCCAGCTTCAATCCCTAGCCATGCAAGGCATCATCACCAAAGGAAGTGAGACATCTCAATTGAATTTCAGCTGACCCTTTTTACCCAGTTTTCAATTAAATGGCCTTATTCTCTTCTATCACCATTGACCCAGAGATTGATATAATAAGCATAACGCTCTTTGATCTGGACCTTATAAGTTCATTTACAAGGTGAACACTGAGTACACCATTACCAATGTCAATCAGGGGACAGTGGTTAATCAAGTGCATGGCCGGTTCCTCCAGCCCTATACTCCCCTCTGACAGGATCTTAAGGGGGCTTTGTTGCGATTTGAGATAATGAGCAAGTTGAAATCTCTTCTCCTGAATTGGGCCTTAATAAATTGACTCTCATATCAGAGCAATTGGAACCTTACCCTGAAGGCGCTGAAACTAGATTCAATCAAGAAGCATCATGCATATGAGAAATAATGGAATCGCCTTCAGGAATCCCATCCCCACTTCCTGAATCTTGAGAGGAGCCGCCCTCATTGCCGCAGTCATGAAGATGATGCAGTGTAATGAGGGCATCATCCAGGCGATTGATCTAGAAGGAAGTAAAAGATCCTGATCCTATGGGGCCACAAAGGTCCTAAGGCACCAAGTCCCCACACGCCCTATAAATATTGACGCTTTCTAACACAATAAAGTAGTCTATATTTTCTCCATCTTTTTTGCTTTTTGACCTCTCCACTAATTTTTAGCTTTTGGCCTTTTGCAGATTTTGGTGACAGTCAAGAGAACAGTTACGCTGATATAAATATTAGTTAGATATAGGTTATATAATTAATCTTTTACAGATGTTTGGTCAAACAAATCGCAACACATCCTACAGGATGGAGGCATCAGGTGGCAGCAGCAGAGGCAAGGTGAATTGGGGTATGGCTGGAAATGCGTTATTAGGTGCCTTAACTACTAATAGGGCGCATTTGAATCCCAAAGGAACTGATACAATAGCAACTGGTTTTCATTGCTGAGTAGCAAAAGTTGTCTAATCAGATTAGGTGGGAGGATTAACAGAATGGCGTGCAATGTGGGGTACTGAAATGTGGCAGCGTTATAGGTGCATTCAGCCCTAACTGAGAACAGAATGGTAGGTGAAAGTTTAGTGGACATCTTGTCAGAATGCAAACTTTGGATGTGGTACATAAGCGGGGTGGCAAAAAAAGATCTTAGAATAATTTATTTTATTTAACCGAGGTAAGCTGACCAGGTGACGTACAATACTGATATATGTAATGGGATAGGGGGAGGTGAAGTATAACAAAATTAGGCACCCTAGAGTTGATGGGCTACCTCTTTTGCCAGCTGGTACCGCCAGGTATAGGGGATTGAGTGCCTTACTCCTAAGGGGTTTCCCTATTATGGAGCAGGTGTGGAGGAAAGGGTCCATAGCAGAAAACAGACTGAGAACCATAATTCAACAAGTTGTTATTGGTTCAGCCTCATGTATCCATATATTCAGTCTTGAAAGTGTTACAGTATGTGTGGGTGAAATCTTCTGATTGTCCCACGTATGGTGGGTACAGTTCCCTTGAAAGCATCCAGTGCTATGGTGTGAACTGTCCACATTGCAATGGTGACTATCAGGTAATGAAGTGTGGTTGGTATCAGGGGCTTCAAGTTGGAATGCGAGGAGGCTTCTGGAGATTGACAACTCCTGGTTATTTTTTAGTTCCAAACAGACGCGCAACTTCCTGCCATATGGCTCTTGATGGGGGGAGGGAAATGCTTTAAGGCGGTGGTGTAGGGTGCCTTCACCTCCACACAATGCACACTACGCATGGAGGGAGTTGGCGCAATCTGAGGTCCTGTACGTTCTTCTAAGGCAGCTCCAGGTGTTAGCTCTTACCCTTGGCTGGAGAAGCGGATGATGTGTTATCCTCCATATTGCCTTCTGTGTTTTGAGATCATATGAGATGCCTAAAGCATCCAGGTAGTCAATTCTCACAATGAATGGGGCCACATTATGTGTGTCCCTCTGTGGTTGGTCATCTGAGTTCCTTATCGTGAAGTGGTCTCTGGGCTTTCCCCTTCCCTGACTAGTGCCTGTGAGTGTGACGGACCACCCCATGTTAAATGGTGTGGAGGAGGCTTTTGAAGTGAGGGGGGTTTCATGAGGGCTCACTGATAGGGGCGGTTTGAAAGGTATTTGAGAATGCTGGATGGGTTGTGTGGGTTAGATAGTTTGAGCGCCTGTGCAAAGTTGGTCCTCGCCACTCTGGAAAGTGTTGTTGAGGGTGGTCTGGGGTTAGGACTTCCTTTATCCAGGTGCCCAGTATATGGTTGGCGTGGACCTCAAAGTTTATTAGGCCCATGCCTCCACTGGAGTGTGGGCCAAAGAGTGTTCCCACTCATACAGGTGGCTGAGACCCAGGCCACAGACATCCCTGTATAAGTGCTTGGATTGAGGATATGAATGTAGGTGAGAAGGAGATTGCGTGTGTAGGGAACCAAAGCATCAGAAGGATGGTTGAGATGGCAACTGTTACTCGCCCTGTTAGTTATGGGGATCTTCCCTTAAGGGAGGCAACTAAGTTGGTCATCCGCTGTAGTAGGTTATTTTCCATTGTTTCATTGGCGTACCCTCCTGTCTCCAGCAATACCCCAAGGTGGCAGACAGGGTTGGTTGAAGGAGGTGATGAAAAGGGTAGGATTAGTGGGTTGTTCCTTCATGGGGGGCTGTGAGGTTTGGGTGTTGTAGTCCATTAGTTAATGTACTTGTTTAGAAGGATTATTTCCGTTTTCTTTTTGTTGAGCGATGCGTTGCTCACAATGGAAAATTTTCTAGTGTGCGCTTCAGATGTCGGGCATCATTGTTGTTAGCTATACCTGTCATGCAGTCATCTGCAAAGGTTAGTATCTTGATTGTTGGATGACCTTGTGCGGTTATTCCCATGAGGCGTGAGTCAGCAACTTAAAGGAGTGGATAAAATCTGAAGTTGTACAGCAGTGGGCTGAGGGGGTCCCTTTGTTTGAGCCCTCTGCGTGATGTGATATTGTTAGTTAGAAAGCCAGGGACGCATACAGCCATGGATGCTGATTCTGTAAGGAGCATCGCCCAGTTTATGAATCCGGGTGGGAGTTTGAAGGCGCTCAGGAATTCCTTCAGGTATGGTCAACTAACATGGTCATATGCCTTCTCCTGGTCTAGGAATACCAGGGCTCCAGTTGCTTTGGACTGACAATGTTGGCGACAGAGTGTATATTTGTCCAGAATGAACGCCCTGGTATGAGCCCAAACTGATTGGGTGACAGGACTTTAGAAGCTATTATGTCTAATCTGGTTGCTAAATTTTTTTGAGAAGTTTTCTATTAGTGTTAGAGAGTGCAATTGGGCGCCAGTTGGCCAGTTCTAGTTTGTCGCCCTTTTTAACAGGGTTATGCCATAGGAGTCCTGGCCACCAGGTAAAAGGCTTGTTTCCAGCAGGCACTGGTTCATTGATGCCAAGAGGAGGGGGCGATTTTCTTGAAGTGTTTTTTGCAGTATTCATAGAGTATCCCATCAGGCCCAGGGCATTTCCTATGTGGTGTACCGCGGACTGTTTCCCAGAGCTCCTCCTGTGTGATTAGGTTTAGGAGGTTACTTTCCAGTGGTGCGCTTTGTATTCTGAAGGTGTGTATAAAATCTTTACTTTTTTGGGGGTCTGTTGGGGTGTCATAATATAATTTGATGTAGTAGTGGTATACTTCCGCCTTGACCTCCACTGGGTCAGTTGCCACGGTGCTGTCATCTTTGCAGACCTGTGTGCATGTTGGCTGGTTGCCATGGGAGTGAAATTGGCGGAAGAAGTACATTGAGAAGGTTTTTTATTCTTTTATGAATTTACCTTTTCTCAATACTTTAATTCTGTGCTGGTGTTAAAAGATGAGGGCGTTTAGGCAGGCTATATTTCCGCCCATTTGCGCCCCCAGGTGGGGCTATAACCAGACTTCAGGGTATTTAGCTCAAGGTGGTCCAGTTCCACCAAGTGCGCCTAATTGTGGCTGTTGCAGTGATGTACAAATGCGAGGAAAGATGGTAAGTTTTATTTATTAGTTTGGCTTTTAAGATTTCCAGGTTTTGATGGGGTCTGATATGAACGGGGTTTCAAATTCTGTGTTTGTGGCCTCATGTTTGACCCAGTTGGATATTTTGGCCAATTTTATGTTTTCTGGGTGTAGCTTCCTCTAGCTTGACGCCTGTGTAAGAGTTTGGGTTGGCAAGAGCTGCAACAAAATGAGTCGGTGGTCAAAGGAATTGATCTTTTTTGGTGAGAAGTCAAAGATATTCATGAGGTGGGTTTTCAGGGTGAGTATGTAGTCGATGCAGCTCATTGAGAGGAGCGTTCCCTCTCATATGTTAAGGTAGGTCATGTGAGGAAGGAATGGTGCTCCAGAGGGGAGGGTATTGTATAGGCCAAGGTATTCCTTTATTGCAAGGAATTTGATGTGCCCTGGTGAGTATCCACTGGAGTTAGGCCATTAGTCCATGTTGGGGTTGTCCCAGCAGTTGAAGTCGCCCAACAGGATGGTATATGGTGAGAGGGTGATTGTTGGGGCAGTTTTGAGGAATTTTTTCCTCTCAGCTGCGGTGCATGGTGCATAGATGCATGCTATCGAGATTGTGTACTCATAGATTGTGATTGTTGCTACCAGGACGTGACCATGCAGATTTAATGAGGAGTTCCTGATTTGTAGTTTTTTGTTATTTTTAATGACCACCCCGCAGTGGGACGTCCATACTAGTAGGGATGGTGAGACCCTGGTTGACCAGGGTCCCTGTTCCCCCTATAGGCAGTAAGTTTCTTGGATGGCCAAGATATCTACAGGGGGTTTTTTCAGGAAGTCCAGCTTTTTGGCTTGGGATGTATGAGCCCTGGCTCCCATGTTTAATGTCCCTATTGTCACTGAGGTGCCCGCGGCGTCTCAGGAGCAGTTGGGAGGGCCGCCTGGCCCACTCCCAATGCCCTTTTTGCTAGACCTGCTCCGTGTTACTAGGCCAGTCCATTCTGTGTCATCTTCCAATCCCATACCCTATGCTGATTTCCTACAGTTGTTGTGGTTTTTAGGGTTTGCATCAGATTTTTCCGCTTGTAATTCATGGTGGTTCGGTGCAGTGTGATGATTTGTTTCTATGGTTGCAGGGTGCAATCTAAAGAATTTGGCCCTGCATTTTCGCCCATAGTGGAGCTTAATTGTTTTGCTAAGTTTTTTGATTATGCCATTTGGTGATTCAGTCAAATTGTTGAGAAAATTTTCAGTTTGGGAATACTGCTTTGATTGGGTTGCTTGGCTAATTTCCTCCATGTCCTCCTCAGCTTAGGTTTTCTATTCTGATTGGTTGGCTCAGTTGATTTCCTCTATGTCCTTCTAGATTTGACTGGGGTTAATGGAGGAGGCCACAAGTGATGCAGCCTTGGCCGCTGCCCGCTTTTAGGCCCTCTGTATCATTTTGCATGTTTTGGGTGTCACTGGGTCTATGAGGATGTAGTGCCCATCCTCTACCCATTGGAATTGGTGTTTAGCGTCAGTTATTTTGCCAAACTCTGTCATCTTTGTCCATGACGTCATCACAGAAGTCTGTGGCCAAGATGCCCTCCTTCATGGGGCATTCGTGTTCCTTGCACCCCAATGTGGTGCAATGGTTGCAGATAGGCGGTGCGCGTTCCAGTGTGACACATAATTGCTTTGACACACTCCCATCTGGGAGGTTAAATGCCACTGTGCGTGGGATTTTTGTGATGTCTGTGGCTATCTCAGGGATCAAATGGATCACAGCAATTGCCTTTCCTGTGCACAGGTTTGGCATCAGGTGAAACTGCTGCAATTTTAGTTGTTTAATTTCTTCATAGCTGGAAAGTCCAGCTCAGAGCTCCTATTCAATTTGCTTGTGGGGAAGGATGGTAGGGAGCAAGTCAAAAGAGATGAACAAAGTGTTCACTTTGTTCCATCTGGTTCACATGGTGCACACAATTTGTTTGCCTTTTGGGGAGGGCAATTTTGACATAGACTTTTGCAGTGGCGTCTGCATCTTCTTCAGTATCAAAGCCCATATTGATCCAGACGAGTTGGATGGTATGAGTGGTAACATGCACCGTGTAGGGGAAGAGGGAGAGCTGTGCCTCGCTCACTTTCTCCCATAGAGTTGGAGACTCAACCCCTAGGAAAATTTGGAACCCATGCTCTACCTTTGATAGGGATTAAGCATATTTAATTTCCATTTATTGATTTTTCTTTGTGGTGAACTCCACAAACCTGGACGGTGTCTGAGTTTGTGGTTTCTTAATGGCATTGTTTCCCAGTCCCCATCCAGGGCGTTTCTTGCCCTTCGTCACACTGTTTTGTCTGTTGCCTGATCCAGAATTCACCCAATGTAATTGGGGTTTATTGAAATCGCCCATCTCTTTTTTTAGTACTAGATAGTGAAATTGCCCATCTCTCCTGCGTGATTATCAAAAATTGCTCTTCAAATTGAATCATAGTATTAATGTTATTGTTACAGGAAAGAAAAGCTGATCTTGGAATAATGTAATGACCTAAAGCCTGATGCAATGGCCCAAATTCATTAGGTATTAACTAAGTCAAAAACGCAATATCTCAAGTTAGACCAAGTTGTTTATTTAAAAATTAAATTATGCTGATAAAAATGGCCCAAAAACTGGCAGAATTCTAAGATGGGATTATCTTAGAGTTTGGAGAGGCTTGTATACAGAACAGTGGCAAAGTAGGACTTGTGAGGGTGGGAAATAGGCCTAAGGCTGGCAAATAATCTGGCTATGTTATCAGATCAACAAACTATTGTTATGTTAATTGTCAAGTGTAGCTAATTAGTCTGGCATTGCACTGGCAGGAGTTCCGCTGAGTTTTAGCAAGGTAGGAGAACATATATGAGTCACATTAAAAATGTGAATGACACAATATGGTAAAATTAGATAATGATAGAAGGAAAGCAACCTTTTCATGGACCAAATTATGGATGTAACCAATGAAAACAGGTAGCATAGCTAGTTTTCCTGAATGATTTTCTGGGGAGATTTAAAAAGTATTTCAATCTTCTTATTTATCCTCATTGTTATTTGTTAGAAAGTAATATGGGGCCTGAGGCTCTGCGTGAATTATTAATAATTGAATGAAATCACACTAAAACTGGTACCCTTTGTCAGATGCAGATTAACTAAATGACCATCTTTCTGTGGCCACCATAATCTCAGTGTCAGGATTTTAACCAGATGGATCCTAACAATAGTATCAGGATTAGTGGTGTCATTTAGTTGGGCATGAATGCCTGCTAATTTCCCAGTTTGATACTATTTAAATTTTCAAATTTATTGCAGGGAAGGCCGACCATGGGATGAACACTTCCGAATATGACTCAGATGAGACAAAACTCAGTACCAGGTGAGGCACCCCAGAGAAGCGATGCTATCTCTTGTTGCCAGCGGGAACGCCACTTATGGGAAGGGGGAGGGAACGTGTGTGTAGGGGGCGTAGCCACTATTGAGCACGTGTGGAGGAAGGGGTCTGATTTGATGAACCAGACTGGGAACCAGGAGGAGACCAGCTGCCGGCGACATGGTGGGAGATATCCAAACATCCACGCTTGAAAGTGATCCACCAAATGAGACCGGAATCTGTGTACAGCTTCAGGGAGGGTGGGGATGGATCCGGCGATGGCATCCAAGACAATCGTGTGGATAGTCCACATGGCGATTGCAACCACCAGAGCACGAAGGGAGGGTGGGAGGGGGAGGCCATTGATGAAGCAAACATATCTCTTGACAGACTGAAGGGATGTGTTTGATCCTGGCCTAGCAGACGTTGGACTTCGCGCCATATTACTTTAGAGGTGGGGCACTTCTCCAGGCGGTGAAACAGCGTTCCATACTGGCCACACACGACACAGGATGAGTGTAAAGCATTAGAGCGCTCAGCTGTACGATACACCCGCCTCAGGCAGCGCCACACATGGGAACGGACTTGAGGCTGCAACAGAGGATGGTGTGCATATTTCCAGATAGTCTTTTGGGTCTCAGTGGAATAAGGGATGTCCATCATGTCCAGGTAGTCCACCCTGGATAGGACTTGGGGTCGAGTGGGGATCACGCCATCATGGATGGGTAGCCCCTGCACCTCTTGTGTGAACTGAGGAGAGGGGCGGCCTCTTTGGGTTGTATGTCCACTAATATGAATTCTCCACTCTGCGCTTCGCATGGAGAGTAGGATTCGTTTGTAGTGGGTTTTGGTCCCGTGAGGACCTGTGGCTGATGTGTGTGATGCGAGGTATTTCATCAGGGAGTGGGGGTTTGATGGATTGTTGAGGCCCAAGGCTTGGGAGAAGTTGGAGCGGGCCGCGCGGGACCAGTGTTGGGATGGGAGTGTAGGAGCAGTGACGGCCGCAATCCAGGTGCCTAGGATCTTGGCGGCATGGGCTTTGAAGTCAAGTAGGCCCATGCCACCATGATGATGAGGGCCAAACATGACCTCTAGACGTACTGGTGGAGGGCGGCCTGACCAAAGCCAACCTTGTAGCAAAGCATACAGGGATTTGAAGAAGCTTGGGGAGAAGGGGATGGCGTGGGCTCCAAACCAGACTTTGGATAGGAGCATAGAGTTGGCAAGAACAACCCTGCCAGTGAGGGTAGTAGGGTGGGCTCTGAGAGAGGCGATTCGCTTCGTCACGTTGTCCAGTATATGGCCCTCCATTACTGCTGACGCGTATCCTCCTGCCTCCAACCACACGCCCAGATGGCGTACCGGTCCTATGGTAGGTCGCGGCACAAAGGGGAGCACCAGTGGAGCGGTGTGTTTTGAGTTAGTAAGGCATGGACTTGGGCGAGCAGCTGGGCTAGGTTGGGAACTACTTGCTGGGGCCTAGCAGTTCTGAAACTGACCAAGGAGGATGATTTCAGTTTTGGAGGCGTTTAGTGCCGCGTTGCTTACCTGGGAATATTCCTGGTTGAGGGCTTCAAGCGCGCGTGCATCTTTATTATTAGACACCCCCACCACGCAATCATCTGCAAATGCCATCATCTTGACTGGGGTTTGGCCTGGCACATGGACCCCAGTGAGTTGGGCATTCACATTTCGCAGTAGTGGGTCAAGGCTGAAGTTGTATAAGAGTGGGCTCAGGGGGTCCCCTTGTCGCAGGCCCCTTTGAGGATGGACTACATCCGTTAGGAAACCTGGGCCGCGCACAGCCATTGTTGCAGATTCCGTGAGCAGCATCACCCAGTTAATGAAGCGGGGAGGTAGGCGGAATTGTTGGAGGCAGGCCCTAAGGTATTCCCAGTTTACTCTATCATAGGCCTTTTGTTGGTCCAAGAATACAAGTGCCCCAGAGGCTGTGGACTGACACACATTAGCCACGGAGTGCACGTTATCCCAAATTGACCTTCTGGGGATGAAACCAAATTGTTCTGGAGAGATGGTGGCAGATGCTACAGTCCCTAAACGGTTAGCCATGATTTTTGTTAAAATTTTGGTGTCTGTGTTTGTTAGAGAAATGGGGCGCCAGTTGGCTAAGTTTAGCCTATCCCCTTTCTTGAAGAGTGTGACTGTAAAAGCCTCATGTCCTCCTGGTAGGAGGCGCATTTCCAACAGGCTTTGGTTGAGTGAGGCTAGCAGCAATGGGGATATGTATTTAAAATATTTTTTGTAAGACTCATATGGAACGCCATCTGGGCCTGGGCATTTTTGGTTTGGTGCACCATGAATGGTAGTCCATAATTCGTTTGGAGTAATTAAATTCATTATTTCTGGGTATCAGAAAATGGTGCAGATATGAGCTCTGTCGAGAAATTCCGCCATTTCGGCCGGCTGAATTGGTTCAGCTCAGTATAACCCGGAGTAATATCTTTGCATTTTGATTGCCACTTCAGCTGGTGTGTCCATGATAGAATTATCCGATCTTCACACCTGTGTGCAGGCCACGCTCTGGCGTGGTGCAAAAAATTTTTTGAAGAAGTATGCGGTGCACTTGTTGCCTTTAGTGATGCATGTGGCCCTGTATTGGACACAAACCCGATGTTTGTGTTGCCTTTCAAGTGCGTTGAGGTGGGCTGCTGCCTCCGCCCACTTCTGGCCCCATGCAGGGCTATATCCTGAGGCTGGAATGTTGGATCCCAAGTGGGCCAATTCCACCAGCGCGCGCGATATAACCACCGATGTGGCTCGTGAGCATCTGGATGAGAGATGGCAATAGTGGTGGATGGTGTCTTTTTTGAAAGTTGCCCATGTGGAAATGGGGTCCGTGCAAAATGGTGCAACAAACAATTTTGCCAAAGTTGCCTCTTCCACCCACGTGGAAAATCCTGGTGACGCTAGCTATGGGGGGCAGATTTTGCACCAATGTGGGGCCTTTGCAACTGTGATGGGTAAGTGGTATGTTATCGAGACCAGTCGGTGGTTGGAGAATTCCATTTTCATTGTTTTAAAGTGGGAGATGTGGGGTTGGAATTTCGCTGGCACTAGAATAAGGTCAATGCGGGTCATGGACCTTAATTGGCCATTGTGGATGTGGGGATGTGTCATGTTTTTGAGCAGTGGGGCATGTCGTGGCAGCGCATCTATTAACCCAAGGGTGGCTTTTAGAATGCATAGTTCTACGTGACCCTGTGGGGCGTGGGGTGAGGGCGGCCACTGATCCGTTGGTGAGGTTAGCCAACAGTTCATGTCGCCAATTAGGAAAGAATTGGGGGGTAGCGGGAGGGATTTGACCAATGAGAAAAATTCCCGATGCTCTTGTGCACCGTTTGGGGCGTAAATGTTGACAATTGTGTGTGCAACATCAGCCCATGAGAAGGTGACAACGAGCACTCGGTCATTTAGGAATGTTTCTGAAGATGTAAATTTGAAAAAATTGTTTTTTGAATTAGCACCCCACAGTGCTTCAACCAAAAGGATAGGGATGGTAGGAGCATTGTTTTCCAAGCATCCTCAGAACCTCATGGACAGTGGGTTTCCTGGATGGCCAGGATATCCACGGGTAAATTATTTTGTAAAAAACTCAGTTTCCTAGCCCAGGATGGGGAGGCTTTGAGTCCGGCGGTTTCAGCGTCCCTAGAGTGAAGGTTTCCCCCATCATACCTTAGGTGCGAGGGGGTGGGCCCCCTGGCCCACCAGCCTCTTCCAGGTCCCCACGGGCTTTCACAGCAGCGCGGGTATTAGCAGCAATGCTATCGGGGTTTTTGTTAATTTTTGCAGAAAGAGTTGCGTTGGCTTTGGCCTTCGCTTTTTGTTTTCCCGATGTCGGACAAATTTTTTGCGGTGTGGATAAGTTCGGTGCACCGTCGAGTGGGGCAAAAAAAAATTTTTTGGTTGGGATAGGTCCCAAGTCGGTTTCAACCGGGGCTTGGGTGCAGCGATTGGGTGAGATTGAATCTCCCATCGGATCCTCAGATTGAGTGGCCCATTTGGCTTGGGCCTCCCAATCTGATTGGGTGATGGATTCCCGAGTTGCTTCCACCGCAAAGGTCTCCATGTCCTCCTGGCGTTGTGAGTGTGGGATGGTGGTGGTGACCTTGGCCGCTTCCTTGGCCGCAGTCCTATGGGCCTGCTTGGCCTTCTTCCACTCCTGCGGGGAGATGGGCTTTACCAATAGGTAGCAGCCTTGTGCTCCCCACGGGAAAGCCTCTTTGGTGCTTGCGGTTGGTTCGTAGTGCGCCTCTCCACTGGCCATGGCTGCCGAGGGGTGCTCTTGGAATGTAACACCCTCTTTAATGGGGCACATGTGTGCCTTATGGCTGAACGCGTCACAGTGGGTGCAAATGGGGGGTGCGCTGTCCACGGTTACCCGGAATGGGTGGGTGGTGTGCCCTGTGATATCAATAAAGGTGGAGTGTGGGATCTGGGTTAGGTCCTTTGCGATCTCCTCAGTTGGGGTCAGAACTGCGATGGCTTTGCCGGTGCACAGGTGTGGCATCAGCGTGAAATGTTGCACCTCGAAAGATTGTATTTTGCCATATATGGCGAGACCATCTTTCAGGTGTTGCTCCAAAATGTCACGTTTTACCGTAGTAGGCAAAAAGTCAAATGTGAGGAAAATTTGGTTTGATTTTGTCCATCTGGTGCATTTAGTTTTGACGACCCATTGCCCTTCGGGGAGGTTGACCACTATGTGAACTGCTGCAGCCTCGTCTGCTGCTATTTTGCTTTCAAAACCTAGGTCTAGCCAACCGCGCAACATGGAGTGAGGTGCAACATACACCGCAGTTGGGAAAATTTTGTGTACATCTTCACAAAATTTTTTCCATAGGGCCGTTTTTTGGATGTCCAGATACACACGGACTCCAAATTCCACCAACGAAAGTGGCTGGGAATGTGGCGTATTGATGTACTGGTTGCATCGTGCTTGCCACGCGAGTATCTCCAGGAGAATTGTGACTGCCAGTTTTTTTAGATTTTTTCTATTCCGCCGGATTCTCCGGGGCGTTTTCAAATGTTAGAGGCCGTGGGCCTTCCGCCTGCTCCTCTTGCCTTGCTTGCCCAACTGCTCCCAGACATGGGCGCAGACTAATCCCCTCTATGAGATTATCAAACTAGATTTAGTCTTGAATTGAATGGGTTGCAAAAGTGTTTGCAACGAGAAAGAAAAGTTATTCCCAGTTTGATACCATTTAATGTTTTATTAATAATTCACTTTAGGTTTGGCAGAATTTGCATTTGCCGCCAATTTACCATTCAAGGTCAATTGTGGTAATTTCTGGCAGAAAGCTGATAAATATGGTGCCAATCATTTGAAAATGGTTCCGCTGCTAAATTTGGAGCACCAGCAACTCATGCTAATGATGCTCAATGTTTTATTCAAATTATTAAACTATATACAATTGACTGGCAACTCATGCCAAGGATGGATTGACCTAATTTAATATTCAGTGATCAGATAAGCAGATTGAGAGGAAATTGCTATGAATAATGAATTGATGATCTTATAGAGTTCCAACCTGTATGGCCAAGGTGTTTCAGAGGCGTAGTAGCCTAAGTATAAATAGTCAATTTTTCCCTCCAATTATATATCTCTCTTTCGCCCATTTTCCTACAATTTGAATAGCAAGAGCCACTAGAGTAAATAGAGGTGGGGCAGGAGATCCCCAATAGGCATGGGTGATCACACCTGGAGTGTCTGGTGCTTCCAGCTCCCATGTCTCCTCCCTATGAGGAACTAGCAGGAACTTGGAAAGCTGGCCACCAATGGCTGATGCTGACTGGCCGCCAACCTTGTGGGGTGCAGTGCAGGAGTGCCATAGACACCCAAGATGGGAGATGGACTCACTGGGGCATGCCCAGATGGGTTAGTGAAGGGTGACGAGGAAAGGCAGCTCTGGAGTGCCTGAGCCGCCCAGGATGGGGGCAAGACTCTCTGGGACACACTCTGAGGATACATGGGGCTAAAGCAAAGTTGTTGGCGGTTGGTGGGTGGGTTGGACGCGGACTTTTAGGGGTTGGTATGCAAATGGAAAATGAAATGGCAAAGGGCAAACAAGGCTTCATACTGGTTGGCCTGGCACAATAGCGGAACCCATGGTCAATTTTTCAACACTCAAAAATTTATTTATGTGACGCGTTCAATTAGATTAGGATCAGAAAAGGTGAGAAATGTAAAATGGTGTTTAAGACATGTTTTTATTTAAGATATAACTGGCTGTGCCCTT
>JAKSZP010016755.1:0-16182 GCA_022478985.1 Massospora cicadina | reverse complement strand
CCTTTTTAACCTCTCTACCACTTTCTGAAGGTGTACTTCATGGGACTCATGATCAGTGGAAAACACCAATATCATCCATGTAGGCAACCGCGCATGCCCTCAGAAGGTCCCCCAAAGCTGCATCAATATGGCAATGAAAGATAGCAGGTGCATTATTAAGCCCAAAGGGCATGACCTGAAACTGGAAAATCCCTATTCTCGTACAAAATGCAGTTAACCACTCCTTTCCCTTCTTAATATGACTCTTATTTAACGCATTGAGGCAATCCAGCTTGGAAAAGACTTTAGCCTTATCCACATAGCGCTCAATCTGAGAATCCAAAGGGATGGGATGGAGATTTAGTACAGTGACGTTGTTGAGATTCCCATAAGCTACGCATGGGTGTAAGGTACCATCAGCATTCTCAACAAAGAGAACTGGGGAACACAAAGTTTAGGTTCGCTGAAAAATAGAATTCTTGTCTACTGCTCCTTAACCCATACATCTAAGGCCTCTCACTTGAACAGTTAATGGATAAATGGGGAAGATAAACGCACCAGATCAACAGTGATCTTGAACTCGCAATCAAGCTCTGAATGATCTGGTAGTGCATTAGCTGAAGCCACATCAAATGAAGATTCCAACCCCTCCAAACAAGAAGGTAGAGGAACCTTCACTGAGGGCTTCAACAATGAGACAAGACTAAAGTGTGAACGTTGGGCTAGTTTGGCAAATCGCCCTGAAAATTGGCTTCAGCCAAAGGGACAACCAACTTGTGACCATTAATGTAATTTGGCGGAATCCTGGAGATATGACGTAAGGGGTTTGCATATGGTTTAGCCCACTGAGCAATAGGATTAACGATATGATGATTGTGGCCCTTGGTAACAACAGAATAAACGTTAATATAATAACTATGGGGCACTTGCTCCCACTACAATACTTTATTCTAATATAATAAGCTCCATGGATCCTCTATGTCTTGCTCACTTTTTCCTATTAACCAACAACCCCTCTTAATCGCCCATCCCACTCATATACAGTGGCTTCGGATGATACCATGCTCGTTGCTTGGACTATTTGGTCTCATCAATTCTCCTCGTTTTGGCTAGTTATACTTTAATTCCCTATTGCCTAAATTGTAGGTGATTTATCTCATATTCATTGAATGTCAACATCGCCAAATCACCTTATTTTTGAGGCAATTTAATTATTAACCCATTATATCCCAATATTGCCTCATCTCAAGGCACTCAGATAATCATAACTAATCTCATATTGGCAAATTCTTCTCAAACCTCCCTAACTGTCCCAGGATTACTGTCCAGTCATATCATAATCGTGACATTACCCCCTCCTTGACTGGAAAATAAGGCTCTTATTGTTTGTATGGTCAAAGGAAATTCACGTGTACCCAGTTAACAATTCAACCCCCTGCAGGTTCCTTAATGGTGTGGGTGTCAAACCCAGTTTTCTCAATGATCTCGAATGGCCCAATCCATATGCTGGTGAGCTTGTTCCTTCTTCTGAACTCATGTTGGTCATGAAACAGGACCAATTCCCCTACCCCAAACTGTGGAAAACTGTGGCGTCTACATTGGTCAGCCGCATGATCCTGAATTTTATTAGCAAGACTAGTAGAATATGCCTCAGTTTGGAGCTTGATCAGCGTGTTTATTAAGGTAGACAAATAGTGGCGGGGCTCAACTCCACCTGTATCCTCTACACAGGAGTAAAGCAATGCAGGTAGTGTGGATGTCGTCCATAAAGCAATTTGGAATGGGCTCTTACCAGTGTGACGGTCAAAACGCTTCCTGATCACCACATAGCCCTGACCCCCCCTAAGGTGGGGATCACAGCTAATAGTACCACGCATGATTTACATAAAAATGTAGGGCTTGAGGGCAACAACCCTCAAAAATGGCATTCTGTCAAATCAGATGCCACAAAATCAATAAAACCTTGAGGCAAAGGTGGCAAAGGTTGATGTAAATGGCGACTGGGCCAATCAGAGGCTGCCAACCCAAATTCTGAGGTCTCATGCATAGAGATTGGCAACAGCAAAGAACAGCCTAGTGAATCTGAGGCTGCCAAGCCAAATTATGCCAAAAATGGAAGCAGCATGAATCACAGCATTGGGCAGCTCAGCAAATCAGGAGCTGCCAAGCCAAATAACACCAAAAGAGGAAATGACAGCATCAGGCATCTCAATGAATCAGGAGCTGCCAAGCCAAATAACACCAGAAAAAGAAGTGATGAAATTGGGCAGCTCAACGAATCAGGAGCTGCCAAGCTGAATTCACCGCTTGTTTAAATTATTGAGAGCCACGGTGAAGGGAAGCCCAGTGAATCAGGGGCTGCTGGGCTGAATTATCCCAAAAATGAAGATTTTGGCGATAAGGTCAAGATGAGTTCTGATTCATCCTTGACAAACAAAAATATATGCAAAAAAGTTTCTGTAACACCACAGGTACTCGATGAATGGTCTAGAACATGCCTAGATGGGAATATTGGGGACCGAGATTCTAAAAATAGGCCCATGGATAGCCTGCCACCCATGGACTCCGCGGGGTCCAATTTCCCCAAATCCCCCATTCCCTAATATAAAAACAAACCAAGCGAAGGTGTTTAAGACAACTTCGTCTTCTAATATATATAATAAAAACCTTAAAAATTGAAAATGAAATTTTAAAATTTTGAAATCATTCATTTGAGATTTTAAGGAAACTTGTGGATTTTGAGTTAATCAACATGGACCATTCCTCGAATTTTGACAGAGCTGTCGCCTCTCTGTATGCTCTCTCTGGAGGCCAAACTGCCCTCCTCAGTGTGAGCATCATCCTTACAGTGTTCCAAGGATATCTAAATCGCTCAACAAGCCAATGAACATGGGACCTCACCACAGCAGCCCTCTCTTGCCTATGGGCCCTCACATGGGCCCTCTTGCCCAACTGCTTTGTGGCAATGTGGAGAGACCCCGTTCATCACAACCAGTTGCTTAGTGGTAGCTGATATTGTACATGAACACAGCAGTGGATAAAAGGGTGCTCCAGTCTGAAGGCCGCTCATTTACAAGCTTGCATAGAATATTTACCAAAGTCACATTGTCCCGTTCATTCATATTGTTAGATTCAGGGTGGTAGGGGGTAGTTAAAACCCCGCAGATTGCCATGAGCTCATTCAACTTGACCAATATATGTGATGTGAAATTGGTTTCATTGTCCATTAGGATAAATTGCGGACAACCATGGTGCTGTATAACACACTCCAGGATGAACTTGGTGGTAGTGACAGCCCCCAAATCCTTGATAGCCCTTGCTTCCACCCATCTTGTCAAATGGTCGATGGTAACTATTATATATTTGGATCAGTTCGCGCCAGTTGGCAGAGGCCCCACCATGTCTAATGAAACTGTATGCCATGCTAACTGAGGATTAACTAACTTGTAGGTGGTTTTTTGGTGGAAAGGTTTCTCCATTTGGCACTTATGGCAACAACCAACTGTCTCAAGCACATCATAGTGCATGCTCTCCCAATAGTTACAGGGCCACAAGGACTCCAGCATCTTTTTCAGCCCTCCATGGCCTACCGCCCTATGGGCATCAATTATGATTGCAGGCCTGGCAGAGGGTTTTGGGAAACTCAGCGTCAATTTCCTATCCACTTATATAATTCCCCATTGCGCAAGAATGTACCCTGCCTAAACCCATCTAACACTTTAATCACAGGCAGCGGCTCATCATGATATTTGCCCACAATCATTTTTTTGTACATTATGTCTGCCACATCTGCTGTAATGGCGACCGTGGGTAATCAGGAAAGACAGTCCACATTCTGATGCTTCGCCCCTGGCCAATGCATGATCACAAAATCATACGCTTGGAGTTTCAAAGCCCATCATGCAAGCCGCCCTTCAGGTTCACACAGATTCTGTAGCCAGCGCAAGGAGGCATGATCTGTTACCACTTTGAATTTCACCCCATGGAGGTAGACCTGGAATTGTTTATATGCATAGTTTAACGCTAAACACTCCTGCTTGGTCAGAGTATAATTCCATTCAGGCCAGTTAAACTGCAGCTGCAATATGAAATGGGGTGATCCACACCGTCATCGTCTTTTTGGGATAACACAGCCCCTACAGCAGAAAGTGAAGCGTCCATTTGCACAATAAACCCTTTTTAAAATTGGGTATTGTAAAACAGGCGCGCTAGCCAACGCGGTTCATAATACATCAAAAGCAGTTTGACATTGATCCGTTTATTTGAAGGCAGCGTTTTTCTTAAGTAGCTCTGTAACGCACTGGCTCCTTCCAATGAGCCACGAATGAGCGTTGGGCAACAGGATCCATGTTACAGACCATAGGGCTGACAGACTCCTGATACTACTCTCCTTGTGCGCGCGCTACAAGATTGGACAAGCACCCCCTGGAAGACAGTTGCAAATATACTTTAACTCCCAGCAACAGCGCCTTGACTCCAAGACAAGGCATAAAGGGAGGCAATAGCTCTCCCAAGCTCACTCTCAAAGTCCAATTCTTTGTTGATTCAAGCCAAACATGGCTGCAGTTAGGCAATATTTTAAATAAACTCAAACTATAAATATATAAATTTTAAAATTCTTTTATTTAATATTGGCCAGGTTGATAGAAAACAGAACTGAGAAGCTCTCCAGCTCCCAGTTCCTTCCCTATATACACATGCTACAAGCTAATATAAAATATAACACAAGCTTATGGTGCTAATCTGACTAATGCTTGTGTAAACCTTACAGCAGGATCGCGGAATCCTCACTCAATGGTTCTGTGCCAGTTCCAATTCTCAACAGTTCCGCACCAGTTCCATTTCGAATTCCAAACAAACCGCGAAACTTCCAAGCACCTGTTCCATTCCATTCTTGATTTGAATCCAAATCGAATCTCGAAACTCCCCATTTTACCTGATTCTCGTTTTTCCCTCGACTTGACGCCCATCTGGCTCCTTGGCCACTCCAAGCTCCTGCCCCTTAGGCGTCCCTGCCAGGACCAACTCCCCCTCCTCCTCCATACATCCAGACACAGCCTGCCCTGTCTTACCCAAGATCAGGCAATGTGATGCTGAGGATAAACCTCAGCCGTCACATCACCCCCTAGACAGGAAAAAAAAAAAAAAAAAAAAAAAAAAAAAAAAAAAAAAAAAAAAAAAAAAAAAAAAAAAAAAAAAAAAAAAAAATTGGATTTTTCTCAGGATATTGGGCACAATCCCTAGCTGACTGCCATGTGGGACTCCCAATAGGATGACCCACCCAACGTACCAAGAATGAACGACGTCCTCTCACCACTTTGGTGTCAAGAATCTCCTCAACTTCATACTCCTTTGGCTCCTTCTCCAGCTGGGAATAAAGGGGAAGGACTTTCAGTGGCATGGCAAAGAATGGCTTGAGCTGCGATACGTGCAACATTGGATGAGCTCTTGACCCTTCTGGGAGCTTCAGCTCAAATGCCACCTCGTTCACCGCCCTCACTACCTGATATGGGCCCAACGCCACCAGCCCCAATTTCCAGCTCCTTACAGGCAAGGCGTAGTTCCGAGCATTCACCAAGACCCAATCACCTCTCTGAAAGCTCTACCTTCAGATCTATGCCGGTCTGCCTTCCTCTCTGAGCTGCGACTGCCACCACCAAATTCTTCTTCAGGAGCTCCAGGGTGTCACGGGTATCTCGTGACAGTTCATCTGCCGCTGGATTCCGCCCTTGCTCCCTAGGCCCCATACCCTCTGGGTGTTGGCCGTGATTTGCAAAAAATGGAGTCATACCTGTGGATGAATGCTTATGATTGTTATAAGCAAATTGAGCCAGCTTCACCCAATATACCCAGTCATCCTGCCGCCCTGAAACATAGCACCTCAAATACTGCTCTAATATCTGATTTACTCTCTCAGTTTGGCCATCTGACTGAGGATGATATGCTGACGAATGGCAAGCCTTGATCTTTAGATTTCCCAACATGTGGAGCCAAAATTTAGATGTAAATTGCGGACCCCGATCTGACACAATCTCTTCAGGCACCCCATGTCTGAGAAAATCTCATTTACAAAAATCTGTCCTGCCACTTTTGCAGAAATGGTCGACTGACAAGGGAAAACTCTGCATATTTAGTTAAACGATCCACCACCACCATCAAAGCATCCATCCCCTGTGACTTGGGCAGTCCTGTGATGAAATCCACACTCACTGAGGACCATGGCCTAGAAGGAATTTGAAGCGGCTTCAATTTTCCCCCGTGCCACCCGTTGGGCCTTTGCCCTGGCGCAAACCACACAATGTGAAACATACTTCCGCACCGCCTCACCCACGCCTCTCCATGAATAGTGACGGCGAACAAGATCTAACATCTTCTCTTGACCGGGATGGACCTGCCAGAGGATGGTCGTGATTAGCTGCCATTACCTCTTGTTGCAGACTCTTCACCGGACCCAAATCCTTCCCTCATGGTGTATGATACCACCCCGAACTGAGAATCCTGCATGCCCCCTGCTTGCCTCACCTTCCCCTGTCTCTTCTTATCCGTTGGCCCAGCTCACATCTTTGCTGTGCAGTCCGGATTCTTCCTGCCATTCCATCTCTCCAGCCCTGGATTGTTGCAAACAAGTTCTGTGGCAACATCGTGGCTGTGTTGAACTTCCTCAACTCCTCATCAGAAAACACCAGTCCAGAATCACGGCTCAATAAATCTGGCAAGATATTTTGTTTTCCTGGCTTGTATTCAATCCGCAGGTCATATTGAACCAACTCTAAATGCCACTGGGCCTGCCTCTGGTTCATCAGGCGGGGGACTTATAGTATTCTAAGGCTCAATGGTCCATTCGGATGACAACCGGGTGCCTGGCATACAATAGGTGGTGTTGCCACCCCTAAGGCTGCAACTATTGCCAAAAGTTCCTTATCGTAAACTGATAGTTGGTTCAGCTGGTGCCATCTTCCGACTGAAATAACAGACAGGATGTTCAACCCCATCTTTTACCTCCTGCAATAACACAGCTCCAAGTGCAAAATTTGACGCGTCAGTCTCTACCACGAATGGTTTGTTTGGGTCAGGTGTGCCAGAACTGGGGCTGTCAGCAAACTCGTCTTCACTTGCTGAAATGCCCCTCTCTCAGCCTCCCCCAAACGAATGGCACGTTTCCCGTCAGTCTTGTCAACGGCACAGCCCATTGGGCCAGATCCCTAGAAAACCTTCCGCACGAAATTCACCACCCCTCAAGAAGCTTCGCACTTCAGTCCTATTCCCAGGAGCCTTCCATTCCTGCACTGCTCGCAACTTATCAGGACAGATCGCTATCCCTTCTTGAGGACCACGTTTCCTAGAAGGACACCGATTCTTTGTTGAACTCACACTTGGATGGCTTCAACTTCAAGCCCGCGTTCCTAACCACCTCCAACACACTTCTCACATCCCTCACATGGTCCTGTACCGATTTGGAAAACACCAGGATGTCATCCATATAGGCAACACAACATCTACCCACTAAGTCCCCCAATACATGATCAATCATGCGCTGGAAAACTGCAGGGGCATTGCGTAGGCCAAATGGCATAACCCTGTACTCAAAGTTTCCCAGATGACATTTGAATGCTGTATACGCTGGTGCTCAGGGCGAACAGGAATTTGATTAAAAGCGTCCACCAAATCCAATTTGGTGAACACCCCACACCCGGAGATCATGGGCAGAATGTTCTCCATGAGTGGCATTGGATAGGGATCAGGTTCTGTTACCTCATTCAGGCGTCGGAAATCAACACAAGGACGTAACTCCCCCCTGACTTGGGAACCAACAGGACTGGCGAAACCACCGGCGACTTGGAGGGCACAATCAAAACCCATATCCAGCATCTTCTGGACATAACCCTCCAATGCCTCTCGCCCGGGATTCAACGGATAGACTGGACAGCCCTTGGTAACTCAGAGCCTTCCTTAAACCGGAAACCAAATGCAAAATCCCCTGTAGGTGAAAAAAGGCGCATCACCTTTAGGCTCAAAACACCTCCGCGAAATCCTGATACTCCCTTGGCAATCCTTCCGCTGAACACTTGAGGTGATTCCACCCATGTGCTTCACCAACGAACCTTGGGACTGAAACGTCCATTCAAACGACCCCTGGCCTCTAGGCGACAGCAGAACCCTCTCTTCATATCAAACTGTGGATGGACATGGTGCCACCATCTCATCCCCAGCACCACAGAATGTGGCAGGTGAGCCACAGCGTGAAACTCCTCCCTGAATACCTCAGGCCTTGCCTCAACAGGACCTTGGCCTGTACTCGCCATGCCGCCGTTCTTTTGGAGGTGTCTGCCAACTTCACCCATCCATCCTTCTGTAATGACAATCCATGGCTTCTTGCCCACTTCTCTCAACATAATTCTCCCCAGCTCCGGTATCAATCAAAGCTAGAACTTCACCGCAATCCTTCATCCCCCACGAGCACACTGATGGGCAAAATCAGATAAGGATAAGATGAAGTAAGCGGTTTATTTTGAGGTACCGGATTCACCAGTTTCTTGCGAAAATTATAAGGAGCCTTCTTATTCTGAGCCTCAGGATCCTGAGTGGTAATCCCAATGGGAATCCTTGTCTCTCGCACCTCCACCATACCCTCAGGATTCCCTTGACTCTTCTTCCCTTCCTCCACATAGCTAAACCCCTTAGTACCATATATGGGCTCGGAACCTGCCCTTCTTCCACCACTCTGTCCTCGGAATCCCACTGGGGTTCACACAACTTCCTGACGGGCCCGTACCAAACTCAACTGTCGTTCTACCTGCAAGGCCAAACCCACCTCTTCCTCCAACGTCGCTGCAGGTTTCACCGCCGCCATTGCCAATAATAGATCAGCTTGCAAGTTTGGCAGAAACATGCGTGGAAGCTGAGTCTCAGGTGCTTTGCTGCTCTTGCCAATGCGCGGAACATCTGGCCATACTCCTCCACTGACTTCTTCCCTTGACCACACTGCAGTAAAGCCGCCCAGGCCGAATCCTGCGTCTCATCTGGACATGCTGCACGATCAATCCAATCCAGACATTCCTCCACTGATACAGGTAACCCTGACTGCTCTTCCAAAAGTTCTCGCACCCAGTTGGACTGCTTTACTGGAAGTGCCAACAGAACCTGACTTAACTGCAAGGCAAACGAATCCTCACCACCCGCTGCCTTTGTCAAACGTCCCTGAAACTGAACTCGGCTAAACGTCTGGTGGATCAGTTCCAAGTCTTCCAATTTCAAAACCGTGGGAATTCTTCCTTTGTCCTTCCCAGGCCCCTACCACTTTCCCACCATTCCGACACACACTCCAAAACCCGGTATAATTCATGAAGCAAAAAGGCGGTGGAGAATATCACCATCAAGAGTGTTGCAGTATGATTATACCACTTTGGAAACACAACTTCTTCTGAACCTCTTTTGCTTGCCACCACAACGACAGGAAAGTAAATGAGTTCTGTTTAATGTAACGCACTGGCTCCTTCCAATGAGCCACGAATGAGTTGGGCAACAGGATCCATGTTACAGACCATAGGGCTGACAGGACTCCTGATACTACTCTCCTTGTGCGCGCTACAAGATTGGACAAGCACCCCCTGGAAGACAGTTGCAAATATACTTAACCCCAGCAACATGCCTTGACTCCAAGACAAGGTATAAAGGGAGGCAATAGCTCTCCCAAGCTCACTCTCAAAGTCCAATTCTTGTTGATTCAAGCCAAACATGGCTGCAGTTAGGCAATATTTTAAATAAACTCAAACTATAAATATATGAATTTTAAAGTTCTTTTATTTAATATTGGCCAGGTTGATAGAAAACAGAACTGAGAAGCCTCCAGCTCCCAGTTCCTTCCCTATATACACATGCTACAAGCTAATATAAAATATAACACAAGCTTATGGTGCTAATCTGACTAATGCTTGGTGTAAACCTTACAGCAGGATCGCGGAATACTCACTCAATGGTTCTGTGCCAGTTCCGATTCTCAACAGTTCCGCACCAGTTCCATTTCGAATTCCAAACGAACCGCGAAACTTCCAAGCACCTGTTCCATTCCATTCTTGATTCGAATCCAAATCGAATCTCGAAACTCCCCATTTTACCTGATTCTCGTTTTTCCTCGACTTGGACGCCCATCTGGCTCCTTGGCCTACTCCAAGCTCCTGCCCCTTAGGCGTCCCTGCCAGGACCAACTCCCCCTCCTCCTCCATACATCCAGACACAGCCTGCCCTGTCTTACCCAAGATCAGGGCAATGTGATGCTGAGGATAAACCTCAACCGTCACAAGCTCAAAGAGTGGAGCCCCAATACAGCTGAAGTTGATAATAAACCGCCATTAGTAACCATTTTTCTCAAGAACACCTGGATATCCCGCTTATTGCTTAGCCAAGTCATCTTGTGGAAGGCTTCCACCTTGGCTGGCTGAGGGTTAAGCCCTTTGGAGTCTACCACAAAGCCGAGATATTCCAATTATTCCTTAAAAAAGTGGCACTTTTGGGGCTTATACTTGATATTAGCATCAGTCAGCCAGCGGAACACTTGCTCCAGGTGTCCAAGATGCTCTGTGAACGTCCACGAAAACATGTTGATATTTTCAAGGTAGACAAGAACGCAAGACTGCTTTAGGTCACCCAAAATAATATTCATAGCCCGCTGGAACGTAGCAGGAGCATTGCACAAACCCTGTGGCATATGTGTAGGCTGAAACAAATCCTTTGAGGTGATTATAGCGCACTTTTCTTGTTCCGCCGCTGGCAACTCATTCTACCAGTACCCCAATATCTAATCCATAGCATAGAAATACTTGGCCCCACCTAACTGATCTAATGCGTCATCAATTCATGGAAGCGGGTACAAATCTTTTTTTGTAATGTTGTTAAGCTTCTGATAATCAATTACTACTTGATTGGAGCTATCTTTCTTTTTGACAATTAGTACCAAGGATGCCCAAGGACTTTTTGATGACTCCAACATTCCTTGTTCCACCAATGTATCTATTTCTGCAGACACAACTACTTCCGCTGCCTTTGAGTGATGGATAGGCCGTGAACTGATAGGGGGTGGTCTCCCATGTCTACCCAATGAACAACCCCACAAGTGCAACCCAAGTTGTGATTGTCAGTTGTAAGATTCTGTGATACTTTTCGAACAGATCCATCACCCTGTCCTTCTGATCCTCTGATAGACCAGTGAACGCCTCCCAAGGAACCACAGTCATTACGCTGAAGGTGTTTTTTAAAGGCAAGCCAAGATCTTCCCAGGAACCAAAGTCGTGTATCTGGTGGACCTCATCAATAGGGATCAAATGCAGGTAAGCTACCACTTGGTGCCATTGAACCTTCATCACCTCCTTCTGCAGATTTGCTACCAACACTTTTACTTCCCCCTGCCCAGGTAACAGTAACCCAGGAGCCACATGAGATTCAAGTCATGATTGTTGATAGGGCCCCAAAACTTCTCCGTACAGACCGCCCGGTATATTAATTTCAAGCTCTGTCCCAATTATAACCTGATGCCCAGAAGGAATATTAAAAGCGTTCGCAGCTCATAGTGGAATCCTTTTACTTGTAAATCTGGGTTGGGAGCATTTGGGTCTTCCGCTTCATCTGCCAATATTTTACAGGTATCAAACTATTGCTATAGGCGAGATTAATTTGACTAGAGCGGATTGGGTCATCTGGAACTCCCCTGGAAGTAAAATATATGGGAATCCGTTGTCCCAGGATGGCTAGGGTCTCTTCCATCATGTCAACGACAGCCCCATAGTGTCGCATAAAAGCAGTCCCAATCAGCAGATCATAGTTGCTATTTGGTAATAATACCATTGGTGCCATAATAACAATGGATCCAAACTGCAAAAAAACGCGCTATATGCTCCCTCAGATTCCGTGGTTTCTGTTCCCACAGTCCCATACACCATCTGATGTTCTATGTCAGGTTTTAAAGCCAACTTTGTTACCAACTTTTTGGAGACAATGTTAACAGGAGCGCCTGTATCAATTATAGCTCATACTCTGGTTTTGGCTACCACCACATCACAGTAAGTGCACTCCGAGTAAGATGAATGCCAGTTATTTACTATGTGTACATTCAGAGGTTCACGTTTTCCCAGGAAATCATATAACACCCACACCGACTTTATGGTATCCTGATATAATAGAATCCACTGGAAAGGAGACCTCTATTTCTATTAGAGACAACGCATCCATGAATGGTTCTAGCTGGTCTGACATATTTTGGTCAAACATTTGACAAGCGTAAGGCTTTGGCTGCTCCAGAAACCCTGTGTCAGCCATATTTTTGAATTGTGCTTGGGTCAGCACATTTACTCCCCCAACTGGTTGTTGGTAGAGGAATGTATCATCATACTGGGAGGCTTCTACTACCTTTAATACAATATATTCAGGTGGGACATTGACTTTGAGATAGCTTAAGTAGAGAGTCCTATCTCTACTCTGCTCTGACTTTTCCCTGATAACCTTGATCCTGTTATACATGAGGGATCTGCCAATAGGGGCACCTTCATCCCATGTGCCCGGTGCAACTGCAATTAAAGCAACTTACTCCATAGGGCCTACATCTTTGCTTAATATAAGTTGGCCCACTTGGAAAGTTATTCAAAAGATGATTGGCGTAACCAGACTCACATTGGTATACCGCCTGCTGTCGATCAGCATAGTTAGGGCCAAAGTGGTAGTTGGGCAGTTGTTGCTCAGCAGTTATGGGACAGATGTTGGGCTGCGGGGAGTAGCCTGGCATGACCTGCATCAACTGGTTGCTTCCCTCCCCATGGTTAGGGTGAGCCCCGGCGACAGTGTGAATTTTGCCTGATATTGGGTGGAGGGAAAGTTACAGCTAACTGATGTACAAACTGAACAAGTTTATGAAGAGGTACATTGTCCTCTAACAATGAGACCATGACATTGTAAAGCTCAGGATATGGCTTCACCGCAGAGGCCATAGCAATGCATACATCAGCTTCAGCTAGAATCCCAGCCCCAATCAACACATGTGCTTCTGCCATAAACTGCTCAGTGAATGCAGTGAGAGTCTCATTTCTGTGAAACCTGATGGTCAGGAACTCAGCTTTCCGCTGCAACATCTTTGTTTTTCCACCAATCAACCGTATTACCATCTCCTTGACTTCTTGGTATATAATGGAACTGTCTGAAAGGTAACAAACAACTTGATCAGCACTTCCTACATCAAAGGCGGAGATCAACAGTTTCGCCCTACACCAGTCCGAGGCACCTTCAGTTGCAAACTCAAATCGTCAAAAGAACTCATATATATTTCCTTCACAATCAAATGGCGGCAGCTGAGAACAGCAGACTTCCTATAGAAGCTCATCTTGTCTTTTGAGCACAGTGTCCAATGCAAGTTTCAACTCCTCATATTAAATGGTCCTATTGTGTCATGCAGATTTATTATCAAAGAAACCTAGGTGATACATAGCAGGCGACTGAGTTTTTATTATTTAATTACTGATCAATGGGCCCCCTGTAGTGAGCTCCACTATTGTAATTTTGCGGAATCCTGGAGATAAGCCGTAAGAGATTTGCACAGGGTTTATCCCACTGAGCAATAGGATCAACGATATGGTGATTGTGGCCCTTGGTAACAACAGAATAAACGTTAATATAATAACTATGGGGCACTTGCTCCCACTACAATACTTTATTTTAATATAATAAGCTCCGCAGATCCTCTCTGTCTTTATCACTTTTTCCTATTAACCAACAATCCCTCTTAATCGCCCATCCCACTCATATACAGCGGCTTCAGATAATACCACGCTTGTTGCTTGGACTATTTGGTTCCACCAATTCTCCTCGTTTCAGCTAGTTATTCTTTAATTCCCTATTGCCTTAATTGTAGGCGATTTAATTTGTATTCATCAAATGTCAACATTGCCCGATCACCTTATTTTGAGTAAATCCAATTATTAATCCATTATACCCAATATTGCCTCGTCTTAAGGCGCTCAAATAATCATAACTAATCTCATATTGGAAGATTTTTCTCAAACCGCCTTAACTGTCCCAGGATTATCATCCAGTCATATCAGAATAGCGACAACCATTCTTCAAAATTTAAGGATATAGTATTATCTTTTAAGTTAGTCCTGACACCATACTTTCGCCACCACTCTACACCCAAAATGATGGGGTACAAGAGGTTTTTGATAGCTTGGAAGTGGTCATACAAATGATATTTGCCAATTTGATAATCCACTAACCTTAGAACTTTCAGTGTGAAAATACCTTGGGAAGCCCCTCCTCTAATCATACCACCTTATACATAACTCATCTCAAGGTAGTCAGCTAGGTTTTGGTCCATATAAATCTCAGAGGCCCCAGTATCCACCAATATAGTGGTGCTGAATTTCCCTAAAGGGGTTGAAAGGGTAGCAGTCATTAGAAAATAACCCCAGTGATCTTTATTTAAAGCAGAAAACGCCAGCACTGCACCACCAAATTCTTCTTCTAGCATTAACATGTCTTCCTGATATATCCTTGAATCATAAAATGAAGAGGGATAATTGGCTACTCTTACTACTGAGGCCACATATCCACCATATCTTCCACAGTTGCATAAACATTTTCATATTGTAGGTGTAGTTCCTTTTTAACCTTTTTAGTGCTGTGATCATGATAGAGGTCAGGCGGGGATTCTCTGGGGTAATTTGATACACAGGAGTGGGTTCCATTTATGAGCAATAAAAAAGTAAATATAGTTTGGAGGTATATATGTATTTACAATATAAAACGCATTTTTAGATGTGAACAACCTATTTTCTTTACTGCAACGGGTTGTCCGACATTATCTGAGGCCATCACCCCCAGGCCCACCTTTGAGGATTCTGCTGGCACTGTCCAAATGTGGTGCTGAAGTAAACCCCATTTATTTATATCAATTTTATTATTTTTGGTGGAAAGTCAGTGAATCTCAAGTTCCAGACTGCAAAGCATCCGATCCACTGGGTATGAGTAAGAAGGGTGGGTACATTACAGTTGGAGGTAGCAAAAATAATGCTGGAAGCTCCAACCTTTGGGTTAAGAGGAAACAGTGGTGAGACCTATCACGGCAGACGCCAACAGCTGATGCACACCATTTGTGTTTTGTGAAAGTCCCACATGGAAAAATCATTTATGTAAAAGGAAATGGTTGGTCAACTAATGTAAGAGAGTGTCTATAACTCTCCTGTTCCCAACGTGCTAGTGCATGGTGCACAGGGCCAACGCCAGGGAACTATTCATTAGTACAAAAGTTACTAGAACCCAGAAGAGGGTGCTTAAGCAAAGATAACTTAGGTCAAGGAGGGTTATCATTAAAGTGAATAACCAAACAGGAGCAACGTAGTGCACAGAGTGATAAGGTATAGGCGTCCAAGATTAAGGGGACCTGGGAGGCCTAACATTGCACAGATGGATAGTTTTATCATAGTTAAAAAGGTTAATGTATTGTGAAACTTCTGTGAAGAGGTCTGCGCACAAGATTGTCCAAAATAATGTAAATATAAAAATGGTGTACTAGAAAAGGGGTTTATTATAGGGAAGTCAACCAATGAGAGAGATTGGTCTTGACATGAGGAATTTAAGGGATTTTAGAAAAACAATCAATTGAAGGAAGCGTGTTTAAGCTAAGGCGCACCAATAGGCAATGCATGCTTCCATTAGGCAATACACTGTACTTGGTAATTGACCAAAATTTGGGCAATCAACTGTAGAAACGGCTGACCTGAGCTGGAAATCTCGAAAACTGAATGGGTTTGAGACCCTTTTCACCTAAAAACCAAAGTGAACCATTTTTGTTTACTGCAAAGCTAGTTTAAATTCAGGCCCCTGATCTTATACAGGGCTGGACTTCTTTGAATCCTTAGGACCAACCTGGGCATACTTCTCCTTAACCCAGCGTTTATCTATGGTATGCTTGAGGTCAGGGAGGCCTTCCAACTTCCCCTTCTTGGCCTCCTGATATGCTGCTTTGTCTTTTAACGTTGGTCCTAATTATGATTTCATTTTCCAATTATGACAAGATTTTGACAATGAGATGGTTACTAGCTCTGATGCGTGTACCTCCTACTCCATGGATCTTATCATAGTGGGGGAGCTCATATGGATACAACAAGCCTGATTGACCTTACATCTGAAAGAACAGAACGTCTCACCATACATGCTTTTGGGCCC
>JAKSZP010016754.1:0-16236 GCA_022478985.1 Massospora cicadina | reverse complement strand
CCCCATGATCAGAGCTACGTCATGCGAAATATTTTTATATGACGCTTCATAAAATGTGCTATATGAATATGATTACATCATTGTTGTACAATATAAATTTTTCTCTTATAGCTTGGGAACAATATAATTTGCAACTCACAAATGATGAAGCGATGAGTTGAATGAATTACATTGACTGGAACAATTGAGGGCCTCATTAAAATATCACTAGATCTGGAAAGCAATTTTGGCATTCTCTCAAAAAACTCGTGTGAGGCGCTTCAAGAGAGCACTATCGCATAAACCCAATGTTGAGAAGCATATTACCTTTCTGGTAATAAAGCGGTAACTTATGAGGATGCTACTACCCACAACCCAGAAGCAGGTACAGAAAAAAGGGCTTTTGGACATCCAGGTTCTGGGGTAATTGTTGCAAGAAGGAGCTTGAAGATGCAGAAAGCATCTTAAAATGATGAAGCATCTAAAATTGCAATCAGACGCCTCCTCATTATGGGATTATGAAAATTTTTAATATTGCTACACAGATTTTTAAATTATTTTACATTTATCACTTAGTTTTTTAATTTTCACTAAAAGTAAAAAACTCAGTTTTTGCCTTAATAAAAGCCTTTTCACAGAATCTCAGCTTCTCCTTTTTATTTCACTTATAGTGGTTAGGTGATCTAATCATCAGTAGCCAGTCTGTAATTAGTAAAGTAAGCCCAATATAGTAACCAGTCTGAGATCTGCTTTGTTGGAAAAAAAATGTGTCATAGATACCTTGGAGATGAGATGCCAAGGGATAAGTTATATTAGCTAAATTTTGTATTAAGGGCCAACGTATAGAGAACATGTCAAAGAGTGTCAACAATAGACTGTCTAGGGAGTGAACAGTTATTAGAAGATATCAATGCTACAACTGGTAGCATAAAAGCAAATTTTCTCTACAAGGATGATTGTATCTAAGCAAAGATTTTCTGGTGATTAATCTCATGGGTTAGACCCCCTGAGAAGCAAGTCAGCCTCGCATGTTAATCAAACTAAGGTCAGCAAGGTGACTGTTGGTCTTAACGAAACTATTTAAAAGGATTTGGGGAGGGGGACCATTTTCCAAATGGAGAGTACTGCACCCAATCCAACCAATAGTTGAAACATATCTTCCATTGTCATACTATAGCTTAATTAGGCTTGCACTTAAGTAATTATATGAAGTCAAATATTGCCATATTTTACAATATTGTAAATTGAATGGGACGCAAAGCCTTGTTCTCCAAAGAATGTAATGGCCTTTTGTAATCAACAAAATAGCTGGTACATTTCAGAGCTGTGGATGCAATGCTCATCTGCCCATCATGAACACCTCTAAAACCAACATGGGCATATTTTGGCTCTTACCCAGAGTTGGTCTAGGGTGTGCTTCAGGTCAGGAAGGTCAGCCAACCTGAAACTATTACCTTACTCTGCTCATCATTATTACTATATATTGTCCCCAAAATTATGTCATTAAACATGACATTACCTTCTAAATTTTGAGGTGCCATATTCCTTCAATGGCGTCAGTCAGGGAAAAGTTTTAGTGAGTGGGAGCCAGCTTCATGACATAATGACTGGTTTAGCCTTGAGACTTGCTGCCCCTGTGAAATGCTCGTGGAATGCATCAATGAGTTTTAGTAGATGGACAAAGTTATGTGCTGTTACCTAGCTATTCTCTGCAGCGTCAAACCCTTTTCCATGACACTGGGTACTCAAGTTTTCTCCTTACATGCTGGGAAGCTACACCCTTCTCTACTTACCACTCAGGTGCCCCATCCAAAAGGTATGCTTATGAGGTCTCTAAAGGCGGACCCTCAAACAAGGTCAGCTTGCTTTTATGAAAGGCTGCAAAGATTTAAAACGATGGGGGAAGATCCAATTGGTAAGATGCATGGCCTACTTTTCTGACAACACGTCAAGGTCCTACCCTCTTTGGCTCCAATTTTTTTGTAGCTGCTTTATTGGGATATTCCTGGCATCAAACAAAATGAGATCTATTTCCATGTATTCAGGACCCACCTGTCTCTTAACATCTGCGTTTTTCTTATAGATCTTCATGGTAGCATCCAAAGTTGATGTTGACACCTTGGTGTACTTTTTTGATGGACTGTCAAAGTCCACCACTGCATCCATCATGGACCCACCACTTTGTTCCATGTCAAACCCAGTTTTAAACCAATAGTTGGCAAAGAAGGGAGAACACCCAATTGAAGCATGATGGACGTTGTTATACCTAAATTGGGCTAAGGGAAGATGGGAGACCCAATTGGAATGATTGGCTGCTATGTAACACTGCAAGAACTGTTCAAGGCACTGGTTCACTTGTTCTGTCTGCCCATCTGATTGGGGGTGGTAGGCAGTAGAATGGCAAGGACGAATATGAAAAGGTTTGCAGAACTCTTCAAATAATGACAGGAACTGGGGTCCACAGTGGCTAATAATCTCCAGGGGAGACCAATGGGCAGAAAACATATAAGAAAAATAATGTGGCCATCTGTGCTGAGATTACCGTGGAGTTAAAAAAAATGAATTGGGAAAACTTTGTAAACTGGTCCACCACCACCATGATAGCGGCATACCCCTCTGACAAGGGAAACTCCGCAATCAAATTTGACCATTAGGGAAATCCAGGGTCCCACTGCTTTTGGGCTAGTACCAACAACCCAGAGATAGGTTGTCATTTTGGTTTATCATGTTGCAAACCAGGCACTCCTTCAAATGCCTTGCAACCTGAATTGACAACCCCTTCCAAATATACATATGTCATATAAGCTCCTGGGTTTTTGCCTTCCTGGGATTCCTTATAGTTATACCACCATGGTGTTCCTTGATTATCTATAGGAGAAATAGTCCTACAGGAACCCAAACTGTCTTTGGAACCATACCATCTCATCCTTTAAATGGACCCTTGATTATATCTTCCTGATTTAACTTGCATTTTCTAAAGCTAAGGTATATTTCGATGAAAAGGACTGAAAAAAGACGACCTGCTGAACATACCATACTCTTTAGTTCCTAAAGAAAGAGAAGGAGTGCACGCCACAGTAGAAGTAGCTTATATACGATCTAAACTGGCGGAATTACCAAATGGGGTTTCTATAACTCCATCTTATTGGGATTAGGAACCAAATCAGGGGTTTAACTCAGAGCGTCAGCCAAACCATTATCCTTGCTGTCAAAATCTATTAATTGCTCTCTTGAAATTTGTTATCCTGCATGCTTATTTGGGTCAAAATTCAGCTGGATGATCCTCAATATGGCCAGTGGCTAATGGTATATTCACCATTAGAAAACTCACTAAGTCTATAAATATAGCTCTGACACTTCTGATCGATTTTGGGCGTAATTTTCCCAAAGTATTTGGGAACTTTGTCCAAGGCAGGTATCAATACAAGCTGGGGATTTGGTCCTTCGAGATTGTCAACAATTCTCCATAGTTAGGATTAAAATGAGAAAACCGGAAAGAGATGAAATAATATAGCTTTTATTAGAAGGTATTTATTTGACAATGGTCATTAGGCCAGGCACCAGTATTTATACCTTTTAGCATCTCCTAACCACATTCATGCACAAAATTTCAACAGATACTTTACCACCTCAGTTTGACCCTTGAACTGATATGACTGAAACCTTTTTTTAGGTTTATTGGTGGCAAAATACTCTCAAAATTAGGATGATACCAGGTACAAAAATTGTGACAAAAGCATTGAAAATTGTCCTAGGATCTTCTGGATTTCAGTTACATCATATTGCTGACAAAATACACCTTCTGTGAAATTTGGGCATCAATTGAAGTAAATGATGCACCCCTAATCAGGATGTCATCAAGCCTCTCCCTTGATAGCACTAGGTACTCCCTTTTGGGCAGTCCATGCAAGTTCTATCATGCCATTTACACGGATTGACATATGAATTTTTCCCTAGGTCAGAAAATTGATTACATTTTTTGTTCATCTTATGGTCTATGGGGTTTTGGGACGTTAACTTTGGTTTGGTCCCAAATGATTTTGAATCAAAGCAAGTTGATTATGTTCCCAATAATTAGGACCAATTGCCAATACTTGATGCATAGATATTGGCCATAATATGTGAGCATATTTGTGCCGATCTCTTTTTTAAAATACTTGATTAAATTAACAATGGGATGTTAAGATCAAATTGTATGTTTGCAATAGAATTTGAGGTGATAATATAGGTGTTATCTCAAGCGTTGAAAGGGTAATTGGCCCAATCTAATGGTTGTCAAAGGGGTTATCTTTGAGTCAACCACCAGAATCTGATATTAACCCCCTCTTGACTCAAGCATAAGCTCTAAGATTCATAATTAGCCTATGTTGGTTTGTTATCATTGGCCTGAACGCCCAATGAGCATGGAGTTGGATTTTCTATTTGGTAACTTCAGCCTGAGCACCCAATAAGTCTAAATTATGACAGCTTAAATGCCTGTCAAGTCTGAAGTTGGATCCTCTCCACAACCGCAAGTACAAACTAAAACATTAATTAGAAGAAACTTATTTTATAATTAATTTGTATTGTTTTTGTTTCTTTTTGTGTTTTTGTGTTTTTTGTGTTTTTTGTGTCTTTTTTTAATTTTTTCTTTTCTTAATTGGCCCATTTAATAAACCTTATTTAGAATCTTGCATAGACTTGGTTGTATATATGGCTGGTCCTATTATCCTTGATTGTGTATATGAACTTAGACGTTTTCTCAATCACTTTGAATGGCCTGACACAGATGAGATCTAACTTTTGCATTCAGCCCAATCCTTGGGTGTTGCAAAATAGAACTTCGTCATTAACTTTGAATTTATCCAGCGGGTAGCGATTCTCTAAGACCTTTTGATATTGGGCCTTTTTCTTGGCAAAACTGTTGTCAAAGGCATGCGCTAGTAGTTTGATTAATGCATCTGCAAGCTTCTCAATGTACTGAGGGTAAGTTTTTTCACCAGGATCTCTAGGGCTAAATATAGCAGCGTTGGTATGTATTGGTGTCTAGCATATAATACTTGAAATGGAGACATCCTGGTTGATCAATGGTAGGAGATATTGTAGGCGAAGAATGCCAAACTTAGATATGTACTCCATTGGATGGTTTGTTGAGGTTAATTTCCAGATAATGTTCACCAACATCCCGTTTGGATGCTCAACAGTACCATTAGTATTGAGGGTAATAGGGGGCAGAAAGTACACCTTGTACTCCCATTGGTTGAGCTTGGAAAGGACATTGGCAGTAAAGTTGGTTTCATTATCAGTCAGAATATCCTTGGGACATCTATGTTTGTGGATGATGTTTTCAAGGACGAACTTGGAAGTGGTTGCTGCTCCAGCTTCCCAAATGGCCTTGGCCTTGACCCATTTGGTCAAGTGGCCAATGGCTTTGATTATGTACTTGGATTTCATATTGCTGTTTGAAGTGGGACAACAACGTCAATAGATACAGTGTGCCAGGCAAAGTTGGGCCTAACAAGCCGGTAAGATGTGCTTTTTCAGAACCACTTTTGCCTTGGCACTCTGCACAACATTCTAGTGTTTCTTGGATGTCGAAATGCGTTGACTCCCAGTAGTAGAATTGCTTCAGATGCTCTTTCATCTTCTTGAATCCGCCATGTACTATGGCCTTATGCGCTGCCATTAATAGGTCTGTTTGGACCAATGGTCTTGGGAAAATAAACTTTTTGTCCTTGACGATCTTGTAAAGCATCCCATTTTTGATGATTGTATTTTTTCATAGATCTAAGAATACTTTTTGGACGGTTTTGGGCTTATCTTGATACTCTCTGCTGATCATTTTCATAAACAACTCATCAGCAGCTGACTAAGTGTTTCAATGGTGGGTAGTCAGGATAGACAGTCAGCGTTTTAGTGTTTTGCCACAGCTCGATGCTTAATGGTGTAGTCATAAGCTTAAAGCTTTAATGCCCAGTGGGCTAATTGGCCCTTAGGTTCTCTTAGGTCGTTCAACCATCTTAGGGAAGCATGATCGGTAACAACTTTGAAATGAGTGCCATGAAGTAGACCCAAAATTGCTTGCAAGCATACATGACAGCTAAGTATTCTCATTCCATCACCGTGTAGTTTCTTATGAGCGTTTAAGGTCCAACTAACAAAGGCAACTGGGTGTTCTTCACCGTCTTCTCCAACTTGGGATAACACAGCCCCCACTGCTGTTTATGATGCATCAGTTTGGATGATAAATTCACAATCAAAGTCTGGGTATCAAAGAACAGGTGTGCTTAATAGGGCCAATTGGAGTTGATAAAACGCATCCTGGCAAGCTGGAGTCTAGTCAAATGGGACCTTATCTTTAAGCAGATAGAAAAGTGGCTCTCCAAGCTGTGCAAAGTCAGTGATAAATTGTGATAGTACCCAATCATGCCTAGGAATACTTGAATATTACACTTGGATTTGGGCTATTTCATTTTGGAGATGGCATCCAGCTTAGAGGGTTGGAGCTGAAGACCGACTTTATCAATCACAAATCCGAGGTATTCCAGTTGGTCTTTGAAAAACTGACATTTTCTGGGATTGGTCTTTAAGTTTGCAGCAGCTGGCCTTTTTGAAAACCTCCTCTAAGTGTTCCAGTGGTCATCAAAAGTGCGTCTAAAAACGTTGATATTGTCATGGTACACTAGTACACATGACAACTTCAAATTTACCACGATTGTGTCCATTGCTCGTTGGAATGTAGCTGGGGCATTGCAGAGCCCTTGAGGCATTCTCGTCAGCTGGAATAGGCCCTCTTGAGTTATAATTGCACATTTCTTGCGCTCATCTTTGGGAAGATCTATTTGCCAATATACGCTGATAAGGTCCATTGCTGAGAAGAACTTCGAGCCCTAGCCTATCCAAGGCATCATTGATTCATGGCAGAGGATACAAGTCCTTTTTTGTGATGTTGTTTGACTTCCAATGATCAATGACTTCTCAGTTGCTTCCATCCTTTATCTTTACTATTAAAATTGGTGCTGCCCATGGACTTTTTGAAGGGACTAGCAAGCCACTATTGAGGAGTTCCTTAATTTAATTGAATACTGCTTCTTCTGATGATTTAAAGCATCTAATCAGGCGTAATTGAATAGGTTTATGATCTCCTAAATTGATTCTGTGGGTGACACCATTAGTAAAATCCAAGTCAAAATCACTTTTGCATTATTTCCCGATATCTAGAGAATAACTCCTGATCTTGGCCTTTCTCAGAGTTGGTCAGGTTGCTTAAATTGGCCATAGGGAAAAAATTATCTATGCTGAGCTGGTCCTTATCATGTAGCCCTAATTTGACAAAAGTTCTGAACTTATGGAATGAGTGAATTTATGTGGTAGGGAACAGATGCAAAAAAGCAATTGTTTGATGTCACCTGATGGAGATGGGCTGATTTTGCAGGTTTGTACATAAGATATATGTTTCTCCGTGGCCCTGAATGATAATACCAGGGATGATGTTTGGTTTGAATTGAGATTTAGACCATGGTTGATATACTTCACCATAAAGTCCTTCTGAGATATTAATTGTTAGTCCTGTCGGGATGAAAGCTTGTTCTCTGGATGGTGTAGTGATGGACTGATTTGATTGAAGTGGAATGCCATTGGACTCATCAATCTTGTGGGTAGTGGTTTTATCTTTGACTGAGCTTTGGAATACTCAGTCAGGATGACTCTGTCATTATAGGCCAGAATATAAATAGATTGTGTTTCTTTTTCTCAATTGCCTTATCTTTTTTATAGTAAAGCGGGATAGCCTGGACAAGAATGGTGAGAGTATTGTCCTATATTAGTAACAACTCCATATTTTCTTAGGAAATCAGTCCCAATTAGGATATCATAGTTCTATCTGGCAATACTGTAGCAGGTGCTGTTTTTACAATAGATCTGAATCTGAGAGGTAGGGTACTGTAGGTGCCCAGCGATTTAGTTGTATGTGCTCCAGTGGTTCCATATTCCTGACAGTGGGCAACATCAGGTGCAATTTTCAGTTTTTTAGCCAACTTTGTACTGACTAAATTGATAGGGGTTCCACTATTGACAATGGCCCAAACTCGCACCTTGTTCAATGCTATGTCCACATATGTACATTCAGAGTAGTTTTCAGAGGTGTTTATTGTATGAATGCTGAGACTGTTGCCCGAATCCAGGTGTGATTTCAGGCTTGAGCAAATATCTAGGAAGTTATCTGCTAGGGTACTCATGGAAATAGCTACTTTAACGTTGTTAATCTTAGGTAGGTTGGTCAAACATTTGGGTTGGAGGTCTAAACCCTGATCAATAATCTTCTTTGCGTAGGGTTTTGATAATTCAGCTTGGGCTTCTTTTGTAACTTTTAAGGGTTTAGTAGCTTTTGCTGTGGCCTGAGTAGTGACCATCATGACATCATTAACCACAATATGGTGGAGGTTATCTTTAGCAACATCTTCGGCCCTAAAGAGAACATCAGGATCAGGTGGAATGGTTTGAAAATCGGTGGAGTTAGAGCATTCCGCCTCTACTCCACCTTCTCTTTTCCCACCTCATTGTCACTGTTGATTTCTAGAGCAAAGTTGACCCCATGTTTTTTGTTGGACCATCTGAAGCATTGTCTAGCAAAATGCCCTTGTTGACCACAAATGTGGCAAGTAATTGGCAATGTTTTCTATTTTTGCTCGATTTTTTGGTTCATATTTTGGAAATCTTTCCTCTGGTCAGACATCATGCTGCTTTTTGGGCCCAAAAATCGAGATTTTTGCTGATCTTTGACCCAATTAGGAGTATTAAAATTATGGGAACATCTTCTCAAGTAATTGGTAAGCTCTTGGATTTCCAAGCTTCCATTGAATGCAGGCAGCATAACATTGTGCAGTTCATAGAAGGTCATAATCGCGTGCTCCATTGCAACCTTGGCGTCAAACTTATCTATTGCATTGCACCCATGCAGAACTTGTGCCTCATGGAAGAATATATCCACAAAGTCCTTAATAGTCTCATTCTGTTTGAATTCAATATTAAGAAGCTCTCTTTTTCGGGTTTCTAGCTTCTCAGGCCCTCCAAACTGTTTTGTTATTGCAATTTTGGCATCCATATAGAACCAATCGTCGCCCAAATAGGGCATAACGAGGTCACAGCTATGGGCATCGAGTGAGTTAATCAGTGCCAATCCTTTTTCATGGTCTGATGCTCCTCTCATTGCTTTTTCAAATAATTTGAGGAAAGAGTGAACGTTTCCATCCTTATTGAACTTTGGTAAATTCAGTGGTTTGAAGTCATCTCGCCCTATTTTGGGCATAGGAGTTGTACTTCTTCCGGAATGTCTTGGTGTATCATCGCCCATAATCAGCCCTCTTTCCTGTTGAGAAGTATCTGGAGTTATGATTAATTCTAAGACTCTAAGCATAGAATAGATGCTTGAAATACTCGTTTCTGCATCAGTGTCAACTATCAATGATTTGAGATCATGGTATTGCTCCGAACTACTGGATTCTGACGCCTTGAATTTAGCCCTTAATTACTTTCACAGTTTTTTTTTGGCCGGATAAGTGGAGCTTTTTTCTTTTTTGTTGAAGTTGGGCAAGCACTGGCAGCCTTGCTTTTTGAGGGTTTTAAATTCTTTTCAAGGTTGTCTACTGCTCTTTGAATAAATCTTGGTTGGTTGTTGTGCTTTTTATACTTTTGTTCATACTATCTCCTAATTAATTGGCAGTTGACAGCTGCATTCTGAGTTCCCAATTTTCCTGAGTAATTTCAGTGTTTCTGTCCTGCAATCTCGACACTACAGTCCAAAGTTTAGAAAATTCCCCTTTATTCTGGGCATCCTCTTCATCCCTATTCAAGATGGCTGGCCTTGCTGAAAGGTCCTTGAAGTTTTTGGTGATAGTATCCATCTCAGCCTGAACATACTCTTCAAAGGCATCAACTTTTGCATTTAACTTCAGGTGATTTTTTTGGCCTGAAGTGGCATGTATGGTAAGTCGTTCTGATTGAGACAATAGGTAATCTGAATGGCTTTCCAGTTTTTAACAGCGGTTATTCATAGTTTGTACCCATTCTTGTGATAGCCCATGGTGGGACAGAACTTCTGTGGCTATCTTCAGGACTTCTTCGTTCAGAAGCTCCTCAAGGGTGTTCAATCTCCCATGAGCTTCATTGGCAAGTCCCATATTATCAACAATTGCCTTTCAGACTTCAGCAAAACTGGAATTTATCTTGTCCAGTAGGGCATTTTGGGAAGATTGTTCCTCCCCTTGCAAATGGTATATTTCTGTGATTTCCAGATTTTTTCTAGCAATTATTTGCTGGGTATGCTTAATTGAGGGTTGAACGAAGTTAACCAGGAATTCATTAGTTGCTTGACTATTTGTGAGACGTCTGGCAAGAGATGCCATGGTTGCATCGTGGCACTTCATATATATCTCTATCTTGAGTGCCTGATCCTTAAGGTATTAGAACAGGTCAAAGGAGGGATTGATTTCTGAAGTACCAATCCTAAAACCCTGATATAGGGTTTCCAGCATAGCTTTTATTCTTGAAGATGTAAGATCAATCGGTCTGGTTGTATCTGCATAAGCTCCCCCCACTGTGATAAGATCCAGGGAGTAGGAGGTACCCGCTTCAGAGCTGTGATGTCTGATATTAGAATAATCCTAGATTTCTTTGTCGCTGGTTTCCATCTCATTGTCGCTTTCTTGTCTGGCTGATTCTGCCAGGAATTGGTCATTGGAATCCATTTAGGAGAATGTAACCAGTTTAAGAGAGAGCACCAGTTGTCAAAATCAGATGATTGCTTGCTTGTTTTTTATTATCCTGCACATCTATTTGGGCTGAAACCAATAATTGATCCTCAATAGTGCCTGTAGTTTACAGTATTTTGGATTGTATAAAAACTCACTAGGCCTACTAAATTCACCTCGACTCTTCCAGCCAATTTTAGGCATAATTTTCCCTTCAAGTTTGGGAACTTCTTCCGATGCAGGTGGATATACAAGCTGTGGATTAGGCGCATCCAGCTTGTCAACACTTTCTCCAAAGAAAGGATTAAGTGAGAAAACTAGGAAAGAGATAAAATAAATAAAACTTTTATAAGAAGCTATTTATTAGATAATGGTCATTAGACCAGGCGTCAGTATATATACCTCTAGGGCATCTCCTGGCCACAACCTAGAACAAAATTTCATCAGATATTTTACCACCTCAGTTCAGCCCTTGAACTGATACAACTGAAACCTTTTCTTAGGTTTATTGGTGGCAAAATACTCTCAAAATCAGGAGGATTTCAGGTACAAAAATTGTGATAAAATCATGCAAAATTGTCCTAAGATCTTCTGGATTCCAGTTTCGTCATACTGCTGATGAAATACACTTTTGTGAAATTTTGGCATCAATTGAAGTTTATGAAGCACCCCTAATCAGAATGTTAACAGGCCTCTCCCTTGATAGCACTAGGTAACCCCTTTTGGGCAGTCTATGCAAGTGCTATCATGCCAATTACATGGATTGACATACGAATTTTGCCCTAAGGTGGGAAATTGATTACGTTTTTCTTTTTTTAGCACTAGATGGTCCCAACCCAAAGGGGTGATATTGATTACGTTTTTCATTTGTCTTAAGTCCATGGGGTTTTCATACATTAACTTTGGGTCAGTCCCAAACAATTTTTTATACATGTAAGTTGATTGCGTTCCTAATAATTGGGACCAATTGCTGAGATTTAAAACATAGGAAATCAGCCATAATATGTGAGTGTATTCGTGCTGAGCGCTCTGATAAAATGCTTGATCAAATTGTCATTGAGATATTTGTCCTGAAGTGTATGATTGCAATAGGCTTGAGGTGAGAATATAGGTGTTAGCTCAATCATTGAAAGGGTAATCAGCCTGATCTTATGGTTGTCAAAGGTTTATTTTTTAGTCAACCACCAGAATCTGACATACTTTAAGCTAGGCTACATTGCCAGATACTATTACTATTAGAAACACAATCAAAATCTCACCACCTTGTCAGTGCTACTTCTTAAACCACTGATATACATCAATTTGACTCGCCCTTGAGGACTTGGACAATTGGATCACTTAACTCCCTTGCCTCAGCACCAGCAAAAAATGAATTTTTGATGTTGCTTAATATTATCTTAGATTTTCTTTCCTGTAAGTATCACTTTTATAAATGAGTAAGTACATAGATTCAAACAATTAATCTTGTCTTTATTGAACCAACCAATTAGGAATGATTAAGCGTCTAAATCAACCAACAAAACGCTCCTTATCAGTTGCACTGATGGGTGGCATCTTGGTTTATAAGGCCAGATGCTCAACTTCAACCGTAACGCAAGGAGGAGTATTATATCCCATCTACTGACTATCTTAAGATGGTCCAAGACTTTCACATAACAGGCAATATTAGCTATATATTCCTCAAATCCTCTCATGAGTTTGGTGTGCGCATCATCTTTGACATATAAGGACCCCTAAAATTATAAGCAGTAATTGAAGCAATCCCTAACCATTTCCCCAAAGCAGTGAGCGTCACCTTCAAACTCCCACTGGGACCCTGGATTTGGGCTTTCAAAATGATGAAGAGGCAGATATGGCGACCACTAACTATTTGCTGAAATCTATACAAAGATTCGTCAAGGTAAAGATCCAAAGTAATTCACAGCCAACATACCCATGACACGCACCCATTTCTGGGGTGATGAAAGCATATTTTGGTACCTGAAAACCTTCCAACCACATTACACCAAGTCTTCCTGTAAAAAGTCACTCCTGGAAGGGCTAGGCACCTATGGAACTATGGGGCGTTTTGAGTTGGGGAATACCGCCTTATTCTCACATTTAGCAACAGATAAGGCTGTAGCCATGATACGCACAGGGATGAATAATGAGCGGAGATCACTGCAATTCCCAGGAAGGCCTTCATTATCCAACCTGATGGCAACCAGTCACGCCCATTCAATGTGCATCCTGAAAGTGTCCTCCTATATGCTCCAGATGCAATAAAGTAGGGCACAAGAATAACGCCTCTTATGAACCATGGGAAGGCCTCAATATATGGAAATGGAGGCTTTCAGTCAGGTCCCAGATGCCAGTGATGCTTTGACAGCTATCTTTAGGGGAGCATGGGCAAGATATGAGGTAGTTAACCCAACAACATACAAAAATGCAAGGAGGATAGAAAAGCGAGAAGAAACTCTGAAAGGGCAGAGAAAATCCGTGAGAAAGAGGAAAAGGAACTGGCAGCTAGTGTGGAAGCAGCAAGACTTAATTTAGGGCAACAACAGAGATAATGGCGGATATGACCTCCCCCATAGCCCACCTACCCCAAACTTGGGACCCCAAGCATATCACCATATCATGGAGGACACACCATTCATCTGTCCAGAATGGTTCTAGAATGGCTCAGCGGCCAAATCAGCTTTAGTTAGCCAAATAAATAACTTCCAAGTTCTAGATGATTTTGACAAGAAACCCTATTTATATAACTGGCTCTAGTAGGGTAAAATAGTTTTAGAGTGGAAATCAATGGATCCACCAGCCCATCCAGCTATGAGCACCCGCTGATCAGATCCATAAGGGCCGCCCTTGATGCCAATAACCCAGCCCAGAGTTGATCTGGCGCTAATCAGGCATAATGGGCGTTCTGGGCTCACTAATAATAGGGACTTATAATATTGCAGAACTCTCATTCACCAAGTCCCTGGATAAAAAACGAGAGCTCCTGTTAAAGCTCACATTAGGCATACTTTTCCTCCAAGAGAGCAAGTGCCCTGATGGGAAAGAGGAAATGTTCCAGGATCTTACGTCCTAACTAATCATTCTGGGCTAGTTACTGTAGTTTTGTGATCAACGCACAAGCTAATGTCATAGTATTCATAATGAATCACAATTAGAGACAGAATCCTCTCATTACTTTCATTTATAAAGAGCAATCATACTATGCTGCATCAGTCTATGCATACGAAGAGGCAAATGAGAGAGTCCTATTTTAAAGAATATAGACGCTTTATACCTACTAATGTATACCATCTACCTAGGAGATTTCAACAGTTGTCTGGATGGTTCACAGGACATATTGCCAAACATAAGTGACCCACCAATTGGATCAAGGCAACTAAGGAACCTGATGATCCTGAAAGGCCTTATAGATTCTAAACCACCATCCAATAACTACTTCCTGAACCTAAAAAGCCCACACATTGTCAATGGCCAGTTAGTCTTTGCAACACGAATATACAAGATACTCATAAAAGCCATGATAAAACCACAGGTCAAAGCATTCTCAATCATTAACCTCCACCTCCCATACCACAGACTAGTAAAAATTGGTGTCCAATCACAAAAATTACCCATCAACACCAACGTTGGATTAGGTTACTCCATAAGCATGTAACCATGGTACAATTGAGAACGTAGCGATGCAATTTTCAGAAAACATGTCCCAATGTTATAACTCAACCTCCATGTGGCAAAAATACCAGAACCTTAAGAGGGAGGTTCTCAAAGCCCCAGCACATGCAGCTGCCAGATCCACAAGAAAAGAGCTCGCAGAACTGTCCAAAGCAAAACGCATCCTTGCTCCCCTAGAACGCTACCCGCCAAAAATTGCTACAGACTTTAATGGGCCAGGAAATGGGTCAAGTTTATATTAATTACTAAAAAGCACAAACAGCTTCATATGCACATGGAAACACTTTGGGAAGGGCAAGATAAGCAACTAAAAAAACCGCCTATCCAAGTTCTTCTTCCAGGCCTACAAAACTAGGTCAAAGTAACATGCTCTGACAGAATTGTGAACAAAGGATGGACAGGCAACTGATGACCCACTTCTGGCCTACTCCCCTGCATATAAATACTATTCTGAGCACTACAGGGCAGAACAAGTATATAAGGAGGAAAAGGAGTATTTCATTGATTCTAAACCAGCCACAGCTGCCAGATGGGAGACTTGATTGACCAATCACAGCGGATAAATTTTCACAGGCTATGCGGAGCCTCCCTTCCAATAAGTCTCCTATACCTGACGGAATACCCTACAATTATTATAAAAACCCTTGAATCATCATATAAGCCAAGTCTCACCCTCTTTAAAAGCCTTAAGGAGGGTAAAGTGATACCAGGGGGCGCAGAAGCTCGCACCATAGTCCTGTATAAAGAAGGGGACTGCACAGATTTAAACAACTGGAGACCAATCTCTAAATTAACAGTTATGAAGATAATAGTTAACATACTGGCCAGACGAATGGCAGAAAAGGCTCCATTCCTACTGGCGCCACAATAATATGGCTTTATCCTTTGGAAAAAACATATGAGGCAACATTTAGCAAGTTACCAATACACTAAGGGTACCTCCAAGGGCATGCTCTGCTTCCTCGACCAGGCTAAAACCTATGACAGGGTTGATTAGGACTACTTTGCAGTAGTCCTCTTAAGACAAGGTATCCCATATCCTCTGAGCATGTGGATTGAGAACCACCAACATGTTGCATCATTTTGAGTACTAGGGTCCACCTTTATATCCCCGTCAGTACTTCCTGAAAGAGGGCATCGCCAGATGATCCCCTTTGCCCAATAATATACAACTTCTCTATTGATCCTCTCCTCCATCGAGAATAAGCACAAATTAAAGGAGTCAGATGTAAAGGACAACCATCATTAAGAATAATAGCTTTTGCAGTTGATTTTGCAGTTGGAATATCATCTAAATTGGATGCAAAAAAAAGGTGAAGAAAATAATTACATTGCATGAGAAAGCATCCAGGAAACTTGAACAAAGACAAGTCACAGGCCCTAGATTTAACTGAATTAAAATCTCTAAACCAGTGAACAAACGAAAAAAGATAAATGTTACAAGGAGACAGAGAGGTTTAGAAAACATGCAAACTTTATACGGAGTCTTTCAACATTCCCTGCATTTTAACCCAATTAAAAATATAGGTATTCCTATCATCAACAAAGGGCAGTACATTTAACGGAATATAAACTGCTGGAAGATAATATGATAACAGTAGCTAGATGGAGACACAAGACGACTTCTCTATTAGGAAATTGAAACCTAGAAAATACAATGCTAGTGTCCGAATTTGGTACTAAGCAAATACTGTACCATTCAGGAAAGGCTTTTTTAAAATCTAACCTCAATTTTACAAGTTTGGCTATGAAATTCTAGTTCCTCACTTGAAAATATCTCAACTCTAATTTGCCCATCAAGAGAAAGGGATAGGGATCATTGACCCCAAGTATAAAGCAGAAACATCATTTATAAAAT
>JAKSZP010016753.1:0-16300 GCA_022478985.1 Massospora cicadina | reverse complement strand
CAGCTATTAATGCCTACAATCTGAAGGATCTCATTTAAGGTTGCCTCATTAACTAGACATGCTAAGTTCCTGAAGAAAGTTCCCAAAGAAACACTCTGGCCTAATGGCCACTAGTTCTCAATGACTTAGTTGACTCCCACTCATCTTTGTTCTCTGATGATTGGTCTAGTACAAAAGTGTTAAAATTGGTCTGACCAACCAGCTTTATGTTAATTATATCACTAATTTATAGTTAGCTAATAGGTAGACTGAGGTTCTTATCAATTTCTTCTTTTGTTAGTAATATAGAGTTTAAGTTAGTATGGATTACCTCATTCTAGCGCCTAAGAATCTCTGTAGGTAATAACAGTAGTATTAAATAACTATTGATCATTTATATTGGCGTCATTTACAATTATAGTTTTAGGTTTGATCAAATTCTCCAATCCCCCGCCAGCACAATTATCAAACCACAAATAAACAACCTCACTATGGTATTTGTCTAAGCTATACTTTTGTACTATTAACTAATTTTCCCTGCACCAGCGTAAACTCATCGCTAATAAGGTCACCTATTATTATGGCCATCCAACTGTGGCTCAATGGTGGATGACTAATCCCTACCGTGGATAAATTTCCCCAAAGTAGAGCCTTAGCGTCCCTTCCCTTTCCATCTTTATAAAATTATCCTAAAATTCCTAGTGCTACTAAGTTATCAAATGTTTGCACCAATAGAAACCAGGGACTAAATAGGATATCAGAAGAAGACTGCCATTTTTAAAAAGTCTTGTGTTTACTGTAGCTTGTGGAATCTAATAGGCAAAAAAGACTATCCACTGCAAGCCTTTGAGCCACTGCAACATTAGAACTTCTGTGTGTTTCTAGTTTTGTTAATATAGCAACCTCTTTCTAACACATAAAATTTACTTATTTGAGTTTTCTTAATATCACTGTATTAATACAGTAACTTGTCAACCTGGTGCTTATTGACCTGTGCAGTTAGTTTTTGACACCTAAATGCTAGTTCAAAGACCCAAAAAAATGATTTAAAGCTGTCTTGACTTAAGCCTAGTTTACAATTGTGCAAATGAGGGGTCATGATCTCATATAGTTTTCTACAAAAGCATAATGGATGTTCTTTATTTTCTTCCAGTCAGTAGCCTCCTCCCATACACTCTTGTAAGCATAAAAGATGATATTATAATCTCTTAACTGAGAATGATCTTTCTTAAAACTGGTTTTAAAAAGTAAAGCTAGAAGGGGAATAAAGAGTTTTGCACCCAGGTTGCACTATGGCTAGGCTTTAAGGATAATATCTCTAATACTCACAAAGAGCTCATTTGTCCAACTGTCATCTTAGTTTTTCTATGTCATCCTATAGTTCATTCCAGTATTTGTTAAGGATGATAGTGCGGGATTCTATTACATATGAACTCTATAAGCTGAAATCTTGGCTTCACAATTAATGAATTGTATCTTTAGAAGGTTCAAGTTTGTTCTAGCTGCTCAAGATGCTTATAATTTAGTTTAGTAAACTTAAGCATGTTTTCCATCTCTTTGTCTAATGCCTCAAAGTAACATTATAGCTTATTGGGCAACCTTGAGGTAACATACGCACCATTGGGTGATTTGCTATAATTGCTTACGCAAAGCATCAAACTTCACTAATTATTAACCTCCTGCAGTTCATCAGATCCTTCAGCATATGGGTAGTAGACCCAGGAGGGCCATGATAGGACTGCAGCTACTTTGGAGAAGATTTTTCACCTTGAGGGTGTGAAAATCTGAGGATCAATTGCTTGATTAACTAAACCTACACATATATTTTGGTCAAACCTCAGACAATTGATCCTCAATTTTTCCAATGGCTTACAGTATTCTGACAATTTGGAAAAACTCCAGACAAAAATAAATAGCACCGACTCTTCTGGCCAATTTTAAGCTTAATTTTTCCTATGTATTTAAGAACTGAAAAGCTTTTCTTTCCCGTTAATATCACTTTTAATAACACAATTCCACGCAATTTCTCCGAGATTGACAATCAACCAGGGCATATGAGCAAATTTGTCTGCAACAACACCAGTTGGGCAAAAGCGGCCAGCGCGAAAGGCCTGAAGCCCTCCCAACCCACTGGGGAAAAACACCCCGGTGGAATGTTGACACACCCTCCCACCAAAAAGGGTGAGCACAGCGCCACACCTGGAGTTTTGCAATTTCTGCAAAAAATGGGCGCATATACCAAAATAGAACACTCCCAACCCCTGTCCTCCCTTGAGCATGGCCAAAGAATTATGGTCAGTGATACTTTCCTTGAATCATGGGAAAAAATGGGAGAGGCCTTCTCCGCAAATTTCCCAAACACCATCTTGGTAAATTATAAAAATTTACACAGAGGATGGGTGGACATCAGGTTCATGTCCGTGGAGGAAGCGGCGGAAGCAGCAAAAGTCATATTCTCCATAAAAATTAACAACAAAGACCACACCATCCGCATGGTGCACACATGATGGAATGAGGCAAATGACCTATTCATTGTATTTGACCAACTCCCAAGCACCGTGCACCATGATATCCTCGCAGACAAGCTCCATGGGGCCTCAAGGTTACAGCATAATCAAACAGTTTGAATTTGAGAAATTCCCCTCCTGCCCCACCTGTGTACAGGGAAGGCAATAGCCATTATAGACCCAATCAGGACGCGGTAGAGGATATCACCCTAATTCCATGCATGGCAACCATCAACCTCCCCAATGGCAGCATATCTCGCCCCTTCCGCATCACACTGGAACACACCTCACCTATCTGCAAATTTTGCTCAGCTATAGGTCACAAAGACCACGCATGCCCCATCAAGTGCAGGATTGAAGCACCGGAATTTTGTGAGGATAATATGGATGAAAAAAGCCCAACTTTTGGCAAAATTAAGGACTCCACTTTCGCCTTCTATTGGGGCAAAAGAGCTGACATCACTTTAGTTGAGCCCATTTCATGCAAGAACTGTCGTCGCAAACAGACTGCCCGCAAGCAGGCTGAAAGTTCCTCCATGACCCAAGCTCACACCACAATTTCCCTGGACTAGATTCAGGTGGATGCCATGGCAGCGCAGCGGAATAACCAATCAGATCCCCCATATATAACCCAACGCAACCAAAATGATGAATTTTTTTGACACAACTAATCAAACACCTCCAACCACGCTGGAGAAAATCCACCATGCATCACTGTGGATCCTCCCAGCCAATCAAGTGGAATCAGCAATGATATGGTTCATGCGCATGATATGGAAGACCATTTCAGCCAATCACAATGTGACAACACTCATGCACAAAACCCAATCACCCCAACTCCTAGTTTCTGCCTATCAAACCCACAGGCAAGCGGTGGAAAATTTTTTGCTGATGGGGCACAAGCCAACCCACGCCAGACCCAAACTCCACAGAGTAATCCGAGCCAGAAGAAACTGAAAAGAACCAGTACTATGACTGCTGACCAACACACTGGAACCAATCTGGCTAATTGGCCTCATGCTTGCAGTATGACCTGCGATAAAGAACTGGGTGACCTCAGTGGGTCGCCCAGCGTTCCTGATTTGTGGACTACCACAATCACCATAGGGACGCTCAACATTGTGGGAGCCAAGGCCCCCACATCCCAGGCCAAAAAATGGCTTTCCTGCGCAATATCCCCATGGACATCTTGGCCATCCAAGAACCCCACTGTCCACCGGGGGAGGAGGAGTCATGGTCAACCATGCTCCTTCTGGCCAAGTTCTTTTGGATGTGCCACTGTGGGGTGGTAATTTAAACTACCCGTAATCCTCCAGTAAATATCTGAAAAACATATCTCCCACCTGGAGGGACGGCTGCTTCTAGCAGATCTCAAGTGGAGTGGAGAAACTTTTGCCATGGCATGTGTTTATGCCCCAAATGATCCAAATGACCGCCAAAATTCTTTTCTCTGATATCCTCTTAATCCCTTTCCCTGAGGCAACCTTTTTCGCGAGAGATTTCAACTGCTGGCTTAACACCATTACCGACTGCTGGCCTAAGTCTAAGGCTATACCCCGCGGCCACATGGAACTATGCATACTAAAGGCAACGCTAGGCCTATGTGACACCATCCTTAAACAAGCCCTCACCCTAGCCAACATGATGAGGCCCCACCACAACAATAACCAGCTGGTCTCAATGACCCAGATTAACCTGATGCTCGCCCCTAGAGACTTCCATCACCGGGTATCAGATTTTAAAACAACAATTATCCTTTTCTCCAACCACCAGATGGTCTCAATAGCATTATCATCCTCAGAAAAATACCAAAAGCCACCAACCTGACACAGAGTTCACCCAAGCACCATCCATCTTCTGGAGCTTAAACTTTGGATTGAGATGGTGCTAACAACACAGCAAGAAAGATGACCACCCAATGGGAACCCTATTGCTTAGTGGGAAATATTTAAGGCTCGAGCAACCAAGAAAGCCTGCCACCTGAACTCCAGAAATACAGCCGCGATGTCCGCAACAATCAACAAGGGTATCAGACAGCTTCAGCACTTAGTAAACAACACACCTTGCGAGGGATACAACCCCCAATGGGGCCGCCTGTGGTTCCAGCTATCTACACAGGTAAACTCCCTCTTTAGAAAACACCAGCACTACACTGAAGTATGCTACAAATCAAAATACATCCTATCCGGCAAAACTCACATGGCCCAATTCTTCCACTGTTTTAAACCAATTTTAACTTTGGCGACTTGCACACAGGTCCGCTGAGCAGACGACACACTGGTGGCTGTACCATCCGAAGTATCAGCTGAATTACACCGATTTTACACTAACCTGTACATGGCGGATTTCGCATCACCTAGAGAAATTGGAAAACTTTTATCATCCACAATATTGACACTATAGCTGATCAACCAGACCTTGTCACACCTATCACTAAAGATGAACTATAGGAGGTAATAAGATCAACTCCGCGCAACAAGTGCCCTGGGCCTGATGGCCTACCATATGAATTTTTCAGAAAATATTTTGACTATATCGCACCAATACTACTGGCAGCTATGAACAAGTGCCTGGAGGACACAACCCTTCTACCTGGCGGCCAATACGCATATGTGGTCACACTCTTCAAAAAAGGAGACCAGGCAGATCTAAACAACTGGCGTCCAATCGCTCTCACCAATACTGACACCAAAATGCTAACTAAGATCTTAGCTAAGCGTCTAAGTTGCATTGCTCAGACAGCCCTCTCCCCCCATCAGTTTGGCTTCATCCCAAATCGCTCAATTTGGGATAACATCCACACAATTTCCAACATCTGCCAAGCTAACCCCAAAGGCGCCCTTGCTTTCCTGGACCAAAAGAAAGCATATGACCGAGTTCACTGGGGTTACCTAGAACAGTGTCTAAAGGCTTTCAACCTACCACCCCGCTTTATAAACCGGGCGCTCCTCCTAAAGCGCTCAGCCAGGTTTGCAATCAGAGGCCCAGGTTTCCTAACTGACACCATCACCCCCCAAAGGGGCCTCAAACAAGGTGACCCGCTTAGCCCCCTACTATACAATTTTACCCTTGACACTCTCCTCCGAATTGTAAACTTAAAGCTCACTGGAATCAGGTTGGAGGGACAACTACCAACCAGAATGCTCACCTTTGCTGACAACTGCGTTGTTGGAGTCTCAAGCAATAGGGACGCCAGGGTGATTGAGCTCATTATTCACCAGTATGAGTCAGTGAGTAACGCCATGCTGAACAAATAGAAAACAGAGGTAATTGTTATGGGCAAATTCAGATTGAACTGGGACTCACCCTCCCACCACCACACAAACCAACCAACCACACATCCAACCACACAACAACAATCCAAGCCAGAAAAACAATTGTGTTTACCCTTTGAACACCACCCCGCCACCAACCCAGTCTGTCATCTGGGCATATGGCTCGAAGCTGGTGGATATGCACTTGACACCATTGAAACCAACATTTTGGACAACATCACAAAAAGAATGACATGTATGCGGAGGAATTAGGCTAGTTTAATCGGAAGAGTTTTGTTAGCCAACTCCCTGATCTTGTCAAAGTTATGGTTTGCTGCCCACGCGGTTCCATTCTCCTCTAACTTTACCAACGCAGTCTACAAGCTCCTGCAAAACTGGCTATGGTATGGTTACCGCGCACCTAACAGGCTGGAGACCATGTACGGCCCACAGAAGAAAGGCGGGATGGGGATGCTCAATTTCACATAATGAGCAACACAAATCCTCGGCTCATGGGTAGCTCTCACAACGTCACCCAACCCACCATCCCCCCACTGGGCTAATGCAGCCCAAACCAACTTCTCAAGGGCACTACATCTGAGGTCCCCCTCCAACCCTGCAACTCTGATGAAGTACCTTGCAACACATCCAACTGCCACCGGACTGCACAACACCAACTGATATTTCAAACGCATCCTGTACAACCCAAGACAAGGGAATTAGAGCTTCTCCTATGCACAGCAATCTGAAGACATTCACCCTCAAACTAGTCCACGTACAACTCCACTGGGGACAAACGGTAACTAACGCGCCTGCCCCACTACCATCCTTTCCTCTATCCCAGATTGACTACCTAAACTACCAAGACGTCCCATATGACTTGCGCACCCAAAAGCAGATGTGGGACCTCGTCACCTGCCCCCTCCTATTCCCACAAGTGTGCTCCACAGTGTGGCGCTACATGCGCTGTACATTTAGAACAGCTGACCACACCTTCTCGATGTTCAAGACATGCGCCATCTACGGTGGACCCAACACACTAGCACTACCTGGAAGAGTGCCCGCCGTCCATGCATATCTGGGCCAACGTGATGCACTTGTTTCAACAATCACCAACAGCTGAATTCTGACTATCCCGCGATATCCTGGCACTCGACATGGCCTCGCCTATCCCCCAGATGCTAAGGGCTCTAATTGTGAGTATTGCAATATGGTCCATTCACACAATTACCCTCGACGCTTTCAACAGGATCCTCCACAATTTCAACCAAGCCATCATCAGGTTCCACAGCCATTTGGCCGACCACTTCCAAGCCTGGATGTTCAGATCACTCCAACACAAATGGAAGAAACGGATGGGCAACTGGATTCCAATCTGGTTCCTTCGATATGACATTGAAAACCTCAAAGTCTTCATAGGTGGTACACCCTACTAGCCCCTGAGCTGCCATGCCACTTAAGGTCTAGTCATCCACCACCCGTGGCTCCTAGCCACACCCAAGTGTGCCAAGTCATATCTTTTGAGTTCCATTGTTTTGCGCTCTCTTCCCTCTTCTGTTTTCCGTTTTCCTCTCCCCTACATATTGGATGTGTCTGTCCCCTTGTTGGCCATCCTCAAATAAATAATTAAGAACTTCAACTGAGGAAGACAAGAAACAAGCTGGAGATCCTGAGATCCCAGCTTGCTGACATTCTCCAGGTGAGACTTAAGCTTAAAAACCAGAAAATAAAATAAAAAAGATCCTTTATTAGACTATGTTATTTAATAATTATATATTAGGCAAGGCGCCGGTTTTTATAGTTCTAGGGCATCTCCTGGCCACATTTGAGCATGCAATCTTGAAAAAATATTTTCTACTTTAGTTCGGCTTTTGAACTGATATGACTGAGACCAATCTCTATATTTATTAGTGGCAAAATACTCTCATATTTGGTAGTTTTTCAAGGTTGAAAATCGCAACAACAAGAGTACAAAATTGTCCTAAGATCATCCTAAAATGAGTTTCATCATACGCTAATGAATTATGAATTCTGGGAGGTTTTGGCATCAATTTAAATAAGTGACATACTATTAAACAGGATGTCAGCTGATCTCTTGATAGCACTAGGTACTCCCATTTGCGTGGTACATGTGTAAGTGCTATCATGCCAGTTATGCATATTAACATACAAATTATTATAGGACCAGCTCAAAATATGTTTTTGTCATGCAGATGATGGAAATGCCTCCTTAACCAAGATGTCAACTGGCCCTCTCAATAGCACTAGGTACTCCCATTTGGCAGTCCATGTGCAAGTGCTATCTGGACAATTAAGTGTACTGACATAAAAAGTTTTAAGGCTGAAAAATGGTTTTGTTCTTTTGTCTATTTGTTCATGGAATTTATTGGCTTTTATTTCAGATTGATCCCAAACGATTTCTCATGTTAATAATAATATTGGTCCCAATTAGTCAGGACTTTTTGCTGAGGTTTGGTGCACCATAATTGGCCCAACTGTGCAAGTGTAATCAGACTGAGCTTCCAATAGAATAGTCAAATTGAATTGATGTTGGGTTGATCAGCCCAGGCGAGTAGTTGCAGAGAAGATTGGCCTAAATGTGTGAATGTATTTGGCCTGAGCTTTTAATAAATATAATTAACTCCATGTTGCGATGATTGGCCTGAGCTATGTTATTGCAATAGTCTTTAATTAGATTAATAGCTCGAGCATTAGGAGGATAACCAGCCTAATCTGTTGGTTGTTAAAGGCTTATTTTTGAGTCAACCACCAGAGTCTAACAGAGGGTTTTACAGTGCCCAGTTAATGGCACAGAATGCTAGAGGCTCAGCTGCTCCAAAGATACATAGGAGGGTTTCCCAATTATAAAATGAGAAGCAATCTGTTTATATAAAATAACAACGGCCCCCACAACAAGCCAGAAAGTTGCAGTAGGGGTAACCGCATGTCTTACTGGGACATTCTTCAAGGGTGGGAGAGGTATGGAGGGCGACAATCCCTTTAAGGATCACAAACTTTTTAGTAGTATAATCAGATTTGGAGGATCGTTTTATTAAATAATGTGAAATGGAGCACGATCAAAATGGTGTGGATTGTACACAAAAGTTTAGATCAAATAAAAAAGGTGGTTAAAAGCATCCCACAACTTGTGTAATGGATTATTACATATAATCACAGAGATAGATGTCCACTATCTTATTGGAACAAGAAGTGACATTGGATCTTCAGATCAGGACATCCACTAAACAATCTAAACAATTATTTAATGCATGGCAGAATGCATAACCAGAGGAATTTGGTGAAAATTACCGAGGTGGCGTGGAGGCAGAATTCATGATAAGGGTTACAACATAAAATGCTGTTTTTTTTGAGGCAAGAAAACCAGGGGACGGACAATACCAAGCTCAGAGGAGCAAACTTATATTATACTAAAGTCGGATAAACAGAACGAGACAAACTTATCATTAAAGCAAAAAAAATAAAATAAAATAATACTAAAATGATCAAACCTGTTCTTAAGTGGTAAAGTGCTATGCGTCCATGGTGGGGTGAGTGGGGATTGATAGGCTCATCTTCCTCCTCTGTGTTGGACAGTGTAATGCAAGTGCAGTGAGCACAGGCGTTGTGTGAATCCTCAAAAGGGGGTAAAGTAGCAGAGTGGGGCTTACAGCTTGAATTTTTCTATGAAGAGGGTGGTGATATATTAAAATAGGGCTTTCTCAGCCGTAAGGAAAACTTTGGGAAGGGGTGTTGAAGGCGGTGATGTTGTTTCTAGTAATGCTGGGATTAGTGCTAAATTTTGCAAACATCACAACTTTTCATATTGCTTTATTAACAACTTGGTTGAATCGGAGTAATTCTTTTTTAGGAAAATGTTACATGGGGGAAGGACAGGGGTGATCTTTCCCTTAGCCAAGACTGCGACTGTTTTTGCTATGGCCTTTCATAGGGGGCAACAATCAGGGGAGGCAACAGCCTCTTTGGTTAGTTGGTGGTCACTTCAGAACTCATCAGCATTGGAGCTTATAGCATAGTGCAGAGTTGTAAATTGAGCTGAACATTCTGTTTTTAGGTACATTTTGAGGCCTAACCCTTGACCAAGTCGGGGTTTACCCAAATCATCAACTTCCTCCAAGTAATCCCAATGATTTTAATTTGAGGATGATAGGTTGATTGGCATACGGGTTGGCTGGGTTGGGTAGCTGGGTGTGTTTTTTGAATTTACTTGGTACCATGCTGGCTCCTGATTAGTTAGAGTAGGGGTGAGGGGTTTGTCATGTAGGTTCTTTATTAGCTTAATCAGCGGCAGTTGCATATACCATTTTGGGTGGAGTCGGAGGGAGAATTGTGCCCCATTTGAAAAGCGTTTTTATATCAGCAAAGGGAGCATCATGTGGGAGTCAAGCATGTGGGCTCAAGAACAGGGTAAGGAGGGTCAGCACCACTTCAAGTGGTCAATGTCAAAAAAAAATGGTGCAGAGCATGCACCCTTGGTTTTCTGGCCCAGAAAGGGTGATCGGGGGTAGAGGGGACAACAGTGCAAGGGAGAAACAAAATGGCGAATTTGGTTATTATTGGGCATGTAGTTAAAAAAGGCGTGAGGGCCCGCAAGTGAATTGGCTTCATTGGAATCATAAATTGTAGAATGAGGTCAGCACCATATAATGACAACACAGCTATCAGTTTGTCAAATAAAGTATCAGGGGTGAGTTGAGTGAGGAGGCCTGCAAATTGAACCACAAGAGTGGCGCTATCAAGCAACTGGGTGCAAGTGGTTGGGATGTGGGCTCCCTGGACACCAGGGAAATGTTGGCTCCAATTGCAGCATCATTTTCACTGGTGTAGCTGAGGTTAAAGTACCCCTTGTAGGGGCAGATGTAAAAAGTCTGTAGGCTGCATAAGCGCTTGGTCTCATTATATAAAATGTTTGTCATTGCAGGGAAACAAGTTTCCATATTGAACCTGAAGGCTGAGTCACAACTTGCATTGGGGGAGCACAATGGGGCTACAAGGCACCACTTGGGAGTGTGCCAGGTGGAGGGAGAGACCTTTGGTGGGAAAGTATTGACTCAAGGCATTGTGGGGGCTGTTTAACCTAGTATGAAAGCATTTTCCCGTTGGGTGAAAGACGCTAGGGTTTTCGCAGCTGCCCATTTTGGAGCAGCAGGTGGTAGGGCTGAGGACATTGGGGTTCTGCTGTGTGTCAGTTTATAATTTGTCTAGTTCTGCTGTAATTTTTAAATTTTTTTGAAAGTGATATTGTTTGGAAAGAAACGCTTATAAAAATTGCTGTTTATTAAGCAAACTAAAAGTAGAAAAGCTAAATAATAAACTGACAACCTACTCTAAGGAGGTAGTTTTCTAATTAATGGAGGGGGAAAATGGAGTGTTAAATTTTGTGATGACTAAGCCTCTTTCAGGACACCATAAATATCATCCTAAGCTTGTTGCAATAGAGTTGGGGGGAAGATATTAGAGGTCTCAGATGGCGTATTAAGAGTTTTGGCTTACTTCCCAGAGAATTGAGGAGAAATTGAGTGGATTTCTGCCAAACTTGAAAAACTTCGCAGAGTGGGTGAATCACTAACTAAAATCTTCTGAGACTCATCCTACCAATTCTGCAAATTGATGAAGTTCCATATTAAATAGAGTGATCTGTGAGTTTGATATGCGATCTGAACCATTAAAATATCCCTGTTCTAACTTAGTATGAGGACTTAGGCTTATATGTGAATATGAATAGTTGTGGCAACTCCTTGGAAAATTCCAATGGCCAGGTCACACTTTGGGTGGGCTTTTAGATCCTGATGGAGGGTCCTAAACTGAGCCGCCTCTCAGCACACCCTTTTAATTATATTAAAAGATCAGAAGAGGAAATGGGGGACAGGGAGGTTCTTGAGGAGCCAGGGAAGTAACCCACAGCTCATCTACTACATGGGATATGACACTGATCCTTGAGAGGGTTCCACTGGGGGCTTGTCCCTTCCTACTTCTAAGTATAAATACTCATGATCCAGCTGGAGGGGAAGGGTATCTGGAAATTAATTTATTCTTTACTTTTTAGAGAAGTATACATTCCGCCTCATGGTAAATGATTAAGAGCGTGATTTTTAACCTTGGTGGAATTTTAATTGCTAGGAGAGCCAACACCATTTGAGGAGAGCAAGAATTAGGATAAGTTATGTGGAAGGTTTCCATATGTTCTTCGCAGTTGGCACTTTCTCTTCACTCACCCAGCGAACATTAGAAGAATGTTAACCTTTCCAAGCCACCAGGTACTGGATTGGGCCACGTGATTTATGGAAGGCTAAGATTTTCTCTATCTCTACCTCATGGGAGTCATCTAGCATTATGGTTCAGGTGACCTTGGCATAGAACCCTTGAATGGAGACAACAGGGATACGTGAAACACATTTTGCTTTTTCCAGTGAGGAGTTAGCTTAATACAGAAAGCACTCTCTAAGCTTTTTAACAAACCTCAAAGGGCCCAAATCGTTTGCATGCTAGTTTATGGGTAGGAAACTCCATGTCTAGGTAACGCATGTTTAATATGACCAGTAATCTTTCCTTGATCTCATGGCTTGGGTGGCGTTTCCAGTCTGCAATTTTTGTTATCAATTACCTTGGACAGTTGCTCACGGATGAGATTGTGAGTCTCACATATGAGATTCAGGCGTTCCTCTTCAGCAGGAACGGTGGAAGTGGTATGAGTACCAAAGTAGAATGAGTGTTTGTACCAAAATTGGCTTAAAATAGAAACGCTGGTGGAGCCAGGGGGCATTATAATATGCGAACTGCGTCATGGGAAGGTCTGACGCCCTGTGTCATGACTTTCAGAAGCATAAGAGCGGAGATATCGTTCCAGATTTTGGTTCACTCTCTCAGTTTGACCATCTAACAGGGGATGATAAGGGGTATTACTGAGGGTTTTAATTGAGGAAATTCAAAGAGTGTATTACAGAATTTAGCAGTGAACTGGGGGCTGCGGTCGTTCACTATCTCCTAAGGGAATCCAAACATAGAGAATACATTATTTGCAACCAAGGACGCTATCCCTTCAGAAATTATTTTTTGTTGCAGGGAATGAAGAGAGCAAACTTGGTAAGGCGATTAACCACTACCATGATCACATCATACCCTTTATAAAGTGGCAACTCTAGAATAAAATCTACACATACAGAAGTCCAGGGGCCCTCTGCTTATTTCAATGGATGCAAGCGGCCTTTTTTCTGATCTATCAGGTTTGGAGCATGCACAAACTGTACAATGGGAACTACATGAAGGGATCACCTTGGAAGATCCTGGCTATTTGTAGGTACATTTAACCAGTTCCACGCATTTTATGCACCCAGAATGAACGTCATTTGGGTACACATTATGCTCTTGATTAATCTGCCAATGAAAGGTGGGAGGAACCCAAACTCAGTCTATGAAGAAGATTTCCATATCCTTGAGGGCATAATGAGTACGCTTATGAGCTTGAGATTCCAGGTCTCATATAAAGTGATCCCTCTGTGGAAGTCAACTGGGCAGTGAGTATTTAACAAAAAGGGCGCATCTAGTGGTAAACTGGTAGAGGAGACATAAAGGTGAGAAAGCCTCAAGATTTGGGAGGCAATAACAATGGTAGTGTGGTCAGGGAGCTCGTTTATGCTAGTTGATGGCAGGGTTTCTACTCTGCATGTCTTGCAAGACAATCAAGTCCCCTTTAACAAATTTATACTTGTTGACAAATTTCATAGATCGCGGTATGTGCGGGCTGACGTTGGGCAAAATTCTGAGGCTTCTATAATACATCAGGGACTGATGGTCTGTGCGCATAACAATCTAATGCTGTGACCTTGGAGGAGGTAGCGCCAGTGAGTGTGTGAACAAGACACAGCTGCCATCTTCTTGTCATAGATTATCTAGAACTGCTCAGTGGCAGAGAACTTCGTATTTTACTTTTCAACGAGATGCTCAACCTCAAAATGCTCTTGTAAAATTAATGCGCCTAAGGCAACTGAAGATGAATAACAAGCCGCATTGAAGTACTTTGGTTTCATCATGTATGAGGACTGGCGCAGTAAGAAAAACCTTTTTAATAGATTCAAACGCCAGTTGGCATTCAGATGTCCAATTAAAGGGTGTGTTCAAATAAGTCATTTAATGCAGTGGAGCTGCTAGTGAGCAATAGAGGGGAGAACTTTTGAGGAATAGTATTGTACCAGGAGGGTCAAAAATAATATTTGGGTTGTTGGTGTTGGTCAAAACTGAATGACTTTTAACTTACATGGGGATACTGCATACACAACCTTCAAACTAGATTACTTAAGAAGGTCACATCCTATGAAAGAATTACATGTGGAGGGCTTTACAAAGAGCTCAGACTTGTGGATAGCATCCATGGCCGCTTTCAGATCTCTGATATTTTACACATGAGTGGGTGAATGAATTAAGATGTCCTCAATATTAGCAACCACGCAGGAGAAGTGCAGATCACCCAGGATTTCATCTATGAGGCGCTGGAAGGCTGCAGGCGCATTATTCAACCCAAAAGGCATCAAAATAAACTGAAGTACTCTCCTCTATGTGTGTATAACAGTGAGCCAATTCTGTCCCTACTTGAATCTTAGTTGATTGTAGGCTTTTAATAAATCAATCTTAGAGAAAAACTCGCGACTTTGCAATTGAATGAATTATTAATTGTTCCAATGGGAGGGGATAGGGATCTGAAACTGTCAAATTATTGATATGCCCATAATTAACGCATAGCCGCAGGGTTCCACCTGCTACTTTGCGCAAAGACAATAGGGGAAATAAATGTGGAGCACTTTTTCAAAATCCAACCTCTTGCATCATATCATCCAGTCATTCATTTAAAACTTTGTCTTCTTCATTGGTGTGAGGGTATAATGGCAGTTTAGCATGACAAGATGTAGTGTCAGATGTTTTGCTTTTATCATTTTGTCAATTAAATTTAAAATTTATAAAAGATTTTACTTTTTAACCTCCTTTATCAGCACCAAAACCTAGTCTATGTCAACTAGATTGACGCCTTCTGCCTCATATGGTGTGGCGGTGTCACAGCCTCCTGGCGTTTCTCAGCTGCCACCAAAATGCCCCTGGGCTGACTCAGCTAGCCTCACAAATAATTCAGGTTGCTAAGCCCCACCATGGGTTCTAGCCACCACCTCACACGCTCCAAGGCGGTGCTCAGAAGCCCCCTGGTGCTCCCTTGGAGTAACCTGCGTTTCTCCCTTTGATCAGTTATAGAACTTCTTATCCTATGCTTGTATGGCCATCATTAAGTTGGCCATGGCGGATTTATAAAACTTGCCAGATTTATTGATTTTCTCCTGTTTGATTGGTACATTAATTTTGGCTTCTTGTGTGGAGCCCAAATTATGGCGGCATCACAGCTGCCTTTTCTTTTATAAGAAACACTCCCATTACAACCATCCAGACTTGCTTACCAGAAGAGGCCACACTAGTGGTCCAGCTTATCAGCTTGCCTTCCTGTAAGTCCCAGGGAATGTCCTCTGGGCGTTAATTAGGCCATTTTCCTGTTCCCAAGCAAGAAGGTACTGAAGAGGATGGTCATACCCCTTGTTACTCAGGGCAATATCGGTCATGTGGTAGATGAGCACTGGGTAACAGCCCTCCCGCTTAGGATCCCACTTCCAGTACCCACGCTCACCTCAGCAGAACTGCTACTAGGAATCAGTGAAATCTTCATCAAGATCGCCAAAATGAAATCAATCATAACTAATTTGAGCTGCAATCAGCCCATGCTCAGATTTCAAATGGTCAAAAAGGTATGAAGACCAATCTATTGGCTGGAATGCCCAATGGTTGCATTTTGGTTAACAAGACAATTGGAAAAATCTCCCCCCTCCCAAATCCGTTGGGCATCACCTCAGATGGGCAGTTATTAGCATTAGACACCATCAATGAGGTTTCGAAGCTACCTGCTGGCAAATTGGGCGTTGCCCCTGACACAATGCCACTGACCAAATGAATGGCCCATTGATGATACAGGCAGGTTGGGCATCCTGAACCCGTTCCCAACCAAATGGGCTACCCCTATGTGGGGTGGCCTTGGGGGATTCCCACCGCTCGTCTGGCCAAATGCCATCACACAAACTGTCAGAAACGTAGCCAAGCCTTGGTTCAGACATTTGAGGTCAAACTGACAGTGACTCGGCCTGCCGCTGAATTTTTCAATGTCAGTTCCCAGGGAACTAACCCGCCCATTCCTGAATTATTTGCTAGTTAGGTCAAACTTGTGGGACCTTGCTTGGCTTGTTTTCCCTCCAAATCAACGACTATTTAATCTGTCGCATTACATTGAGAAAATTGTTGGTCAATTTTTCTTCCTTAAATTTTCCCATAAAAAAAACCTCCCCCAAAATTTAGTTTTTATATGTTGAAAATTAAGCCACCTTATCCACCGACACTCTCATACCCCTTGGGGTTAACAGTTGTGTGCATCTAGTACTTTATTTTGTGCCTATACAAAATTCTGGCTCACCAGCAGATATTGGTGGAACTCCTTTCTGGTTCCATATTCTTCATATT
>JAKSZP010016752.1:0-16379 GCA_022478985.1 Massospora cicadina | reverse complement strand
TGGCAAGATGTATTTTTAGTGATGTACCAAAACAAGATATATAAATAATAACGTAACTTAACATAGTATATATTAGGGGTTTTATATGTCACAACTAGCAATATAAACCACAAAAGGAAAAGTATTTACTAATTTCAATGAGTTTAACATCTATAAGGGGGGCTTTTGGTCAGGTAATACAAAACATATGGCATAATGCCTATTTATCATAATCTTGAAGGAAAGAATGGCGAGTATAGTACCCAAGTTGGATGAGACTGAAGGTCACTTGGGTTGATCATTTGGAAGCTTCTTGATTCTTACCCATTTTTAGGTTCATCTTAATTTGCTGCCTTGAGTGCCACTACAAATATTAGTTGCCTGACCTTCTGATAATCCACTATTTTGATGAAGCAAAAAATCATCTCAGGGCATCTTCAGCTCAATCTGGTCTGTCAGAGTTTTTCTAGAGTCAATAGAGCTGTGCTGAATATCAATTTCACCAGGAGAGTTATTGAGATTCTTTGGTTTAACCCCCTTCTTGGGTCTAGGTGCCAATTTAGCTGATGGATTCAAAAGGCTGATATTATTCCCATCATGTCTGATGTCATAATGTCCAGCAGTGAATACCAGTACATTGTGTTGAATAGTGTAATGAATGGATTTGTGTAATTTAACTGAGCTTTAATCTCCTTTACATAATCACAAAAGTCATTTTTGGTTTCTTATTCATGTGAGTCTATCTAACAATAGTGAATTTAGTATCATTTTTGTATCCATATGCATTTTTAATATTTATAGCAATAAAAACTATTTTATTAATGATTTTTGTTGTTTATTGCAAATAAATAACTAAGATCAAATATTGAATTATAATGTCATGTCATTCTTTTCTAGACCATGGTTATTGTGCATCAAATATATTGTCATATATATTAAAAGTTATATACAAAGTTCAATTTTTTATCATCTCTGTAAATTGAAACTATTATAATTCTAAGGTCAAGTCTACCACTATATAAGGAATAGATCTCATGATTGAAACCTACAACTAGTAGATCATATAAAAAATATATCTAGCTTTCATGAGACATAACGTACTTTATAAGCTTCTAAGGGTTAATAAGCCTTTATAAAAGGTTTAAGGTTACTGCACTATCTGAAAATTTAAATTAGTAAAAATTAATAATAGGTTTTCTTGTTTCTCCTTTTTATAGTTGGTTAATCTTATAAAGATACTTTATGAAGTAACCTGAGAATTTTTAGGGTTATGGAATCATCTAGTTTCCCTGGATTATAATATATGATTAGCTTCTCTGTGAGTATGCTTTTTATAATTTTCCATGTATGTTATATAGTGATTATTTAATTTCTCTGATGTCAATATGAATTGAGGCTTAAAGTTTCTGTTACTATCATAAAGTATTGAAACATCTATATAAAACATACTACAATAAAATTTTAATAGGGTTTTCCAAATTACGGTAACTTTTAATTTTGCAATAGTTGAAAAGACACAGGAGATAATCACCCTGACAAAACTTTAAGTTGAAAATATGTTGATGAACAATTTATAGTATGAACCTAGCTTGAATACCAGTAAAAAATTCTCTTTCGCCGCGTCCCTATTTATATACCTGATAAACCTTGCCACTTTTAATTGGTCTAACAGTTGGTAGAGGTAGTAATGATAAAAGACCAAAAGCTCATGTAGCTAAGTTAATTCCTATTCACTCTTTTAACAACGATATTATCTTGTTCTTAAATTTTTCACCAGGATATGGAGTAAATATGATAGAACTAATTATGCTCTTATATGATGAATTCCTGAAGTTACAGTTTATGTTTTATGATAAACTAAAGTCTAAATTTATTTGCTTTGGGTTGACCATCCTGCATTAATATGTTCCCAGTAAGTCATACATAGAATTTGTAAATATCATTAGACTTAGTTAATTAGTTATTGATTCTTTTTATAGAGATCAAATTATAAACGTTTTATAATCCAAACTATTCATAGATTACTGCTGATAAGCGCTTTAAGTGCTAATTGAGTATATTTTATTATAAGGTTGCAATCTCTTCCTATAAAAAGTGTGAATTTTAATTTAAAGTGGTTTCAGTTAATATAAAGTTGTAAAAAATGGCTATCACTATGGAAATTGTAAGCGTCTTTTCTAGTTTAAGATGTAATTTCTATAATGTGCTTCCAAATATACTATTTAGAAACATCAAATATATCTCATAGTTATTTTAGACTAGCTTAAATATATGTCTAAGAATAGGATGCTATACCATATAAGTATATGCTTGCTTTAATAATGAAGTTACCATTTTAGTTCCATCTATAGTGCTATGTCTTTTTTAATACTAGATGGTATCAACCTGAGAAAATATTCATAGATGCTTGTTGGATTAAAAATTGCGCTCCTAAGAGCCTAAGTTAAGAAAAGGGAAGGTAGTAGAAGTCAAGAAATGGAAGAGGATTGACGTAGAGCCATGCTGTAGTGAAGGTTTAGCAGAGAATAATTAATAATTAGATAGAGACCTCAAAGGCTAACTTAAAATGTACTTTAAAATAGGTGATCATGTGAAGCAGGGTCCATATCTGCAAGTCAAAGGTCACGGGGAGGGAATAACTGTGGATAGTCCAGAGGACCATGGAATAAGAAAGAACTTGTAGTAGTCAGTGAGAGCCATCTAGAGCCAGCTCAAAAAAACAGATCTTTACCATGTTATCCAGACGAGGGCTGTTCTCAGAGAAACGCTAATACTTTTTTCCAGAATGCGTCAACACCTGAATAGGTACAAAGTGATAAAGTTGGGATCAAATCTCTCCAAGCAATGAAGGCAGATTTGGTGCTGGAAGGTAGAGCTGGTTGAATCCCCTGTCTTTTACAAACAGTAAAGCACCTACAATGAGGTGCTGAACACCTTTTCTGACATGATAGTTTGGTATAGGTTCTGCCAGAGCTCCTTAGGTCAAATCTCACATATGATGGGAGAGGTTCATGAAGCGCAAGCATATAAGAGTCCTGATTTAGGGTTTTCCAAGTTTTGGAAACCTATCTATTGTAAAAAATTGCGTAGTAATGTGGACTGTTAGAATCCTGGCAAGGAAATGCTCATAGGTGTATTATCTGCAGGATTTAAAAATGTATCAGATGAGGGAATGCCAAAATACTTAGCAGCTGATGATAAATCAAAAATTATTAATTAATTTATAAAGACTCTTACTTCTAATACGTTAATTGATTGAAATAAAATATACTTTATTAAAATGACTTCTTCTGGTACTTTTGGTACTTGAATGCTAATAATGGGATGTTAGATTAGATTCAATATAAGTAGAGGATAATGAGGTTTTGATGAAATGACAAACTGGCTAATCAGAGCTCAAAAAAATATTTTTACCACAATCTGGCTTATCTCTGAATGATTGGTCACCGCAGGTATGACAAATCCATGCGGTAACAATTTTTATTTTACCCAAACATCCATCTTGAAAAATCTTCATCTCAGGTGTTCACTAAATGCTCTGGTTTTTAATTGGCAGGTAAGATTCTTCACACTTTGGAACTCCCAGTTGGGATTTTGCCCACAAAGTCAGCTTCCTAGGTTAGAGAAACTGCTGGTTCGCTAGGGGATAAGTCCCTCTATCAGATGATTTTTAATATTAGATGATCTTGAGATCAATTTAATAATGCCAGAAGATTTTGTGGGTAACTCGCTGTGTATGGATCTTCTGGGGATTGATCTGTGCAGATGCCTAAGACCTCGTCAGGCAGAGTTGCCAATGAAATTGATCATCTGATAGTTAAACATTAATTAATATTGTATGTTCCAATTTGGATTGGTTAGGTTTATCACCAACTAATGGGGATTTATTTTGGAGTTGTGAGGCGAGTGATTCCACCTGCAACTGGAAAATCAACCAGTTGGTTTTTTGACATGCTATAATGGGTAAAGATTCTTATTATCTAAGAAGGTCGCTAACCAAGTGTGGTTGGTTTGATGTAATTGAGCTGAAACATTAGAGACACTTTTTTTGCTCTTTTTATTTTAGGTTTCTAGGATGTCTGGCAGAGGAATCCTTAGTCTGATGGAGAAGCACATCTCTGGAAGAGACCTCAAAGGGAAAGTCAAAGGCAACGGCTGACTTTTTATTATTGAGGCGCCAACAGAGTAGTTGAGGCCAAATTCTATAAATTCCCATGTTTCTATTATAATAAAGCATCTCAATATCAGTTCTAAGTTCTATTCATCTTCAGTTTATTATTGTTGTAATACATTGATTATTGACTTTTTTGTGTTATAAGGAGTAAGGATTGGATATCCTTAGAAAATTAGCATATCTTAGAAGCAGATTTCCACTAACTCAGCGTAATGGGAACCAAAGCAGAGAACCTCTGAATCTATAGTTAGATTAAGTTCCACCATAAGAGGGAAGAAGTCCAAACTTATCAATATCATCAGCATCGAGTAAGGCATTCAAAAATTAGTGCTGGACCTCTTATCAACCTGGTTTATCTATATCCAGCTATAGGTAATGGTCTCCATACTATTATCAATCATATATCTAAATTAGTATCAATCAACTCAATTAGTGCACAAAATAACCTAGCCTGTGCAGTTAATATCTGGAAAACAGTATCAGCAAAGAAACAGATTTTAACACTCCCACAGGTCCATAAAAGGTGGTGTTTTTCTCTTTAGCGGCAGCACTGAATTTAAACTAGTGCTTGTGCAGACTTTTAATTCAGTTGGCCTATTTCTCTGGTGTTTGGAAATAACGATGTTAATCAATACAGGCTATACAGCTTAGGCCTTAGAGCAAAGCTATTACTCTTATTATGCTATTCAACTAAGAGATAGGCGGGACATTATGTTTAATATTAGACTATATGGACTCAAAAATTCTTCTTCGCTAGTCAAAAATTCAATTGCCTGAGATTACCCCTTAAAAGATGTTGGGGAAAATAGGGCGTAAAAATTGTCCATTTACCCAGTTTATGATGATTCCTGTGGCAAGAGACTTAATAGAATACTCAACGCCATTAAAATATGGTGATGACGAAAGGTCCTTCCCAAATAGAATTGAGATTGCCACTTTTGGTGGTGATGAAGTTGTATAGATATAAAAGCATATCTGATATTTGGAAAGAGGGTAGAGTGGGCGTAGCAATTTAGAAGCTTGGTCCTCTTATGTAATAATTTTAGCTAAATTGGTCATAGCATAAGATTGTAGCTGAATGATTCCTAGCTAACTTCCTTGTGGATTTATCAGGATCATCAATCCTAAAGGGAAAAACATCCTTAGCTAAGAGGGCGGGTACTCCAAGTTTTTAATCATAAAAGACATGAATAGGAGACATTTTAAGGACCCAGTGATAACTAATAAGGTAGGCTATAAGGGCACTAGGCAAGAAAAGAACCCAGTGTAAAGAGTCTTAAGTGGCCATATTCCATATAATAGAAACCAAGGTTCCATTAAATCTTTTCTAGAGTACCATTTATAGAAGATTAAAGGGACTGAAAAGAGTTCTTTTGCTCCCATAGAGGTAGCCAGGATCTTGACCACTCTGGATATGAAACTATCCCATTGTCACAGAGTAGCACCTGGGGCAGCATTGGTGAGTGAAAATATACTGATTCATAAAAGTCGTGGGTATCTTTGACAGTTTAGGCTGGTAGAGCCACGGCCCAAATCCATTTGGTAAACTGGCCAATTTCTACTAGTATATATCTATTTCCACCGGTAGTATGGGGTAGGGGCCTATCACATCAAGGCTTATTGTTTGGAATGGTTGTTGAGGGTTAGTAGGTTGATATGGGTATTTGGTCTTGATACTGGATTGCTTATTACAGGTGAGGCAGGCATCCAAAACTTTGATAATAGATTACATAACTCCTCCCAATAGTACTGATCTCTAAATGCTCATAGGCTTTCTGCACTCAGCCGTGCCCTAGAATAGTGTGGGCCTCCGAGATAGTGGGTACTTGTCTTAAAGGTTGAAGCTATGGCAACCACTTGGACCCTACCTGTTTATATAACTTCCCGCTCTCAACTTTGGTGTTGCGGTAGTTTCAGTTTGGCATTTTCTGGATAGGTTCATCCTCATCATCTTAAGAGTCGGTGGTCAATAAAAGGTTGTGTAAGGTCTCAGCTTCACTACTATCCAAGTGAAGGACAGGCAACTGAGTCAACACATCAACATTCATACGGCGAGTTCCAGCTCAGTGTTTGATCTTCATATCATAATACTAAGCTTTAAGACCCAAATGACCAAATGTCTTGATGGATCTTTCATATTTTAATCACTTTAAGGAGGTGTGGTAAGTAACCACAATAAATGCAGTTCCATACAGAAAGGGGCGGTATTGGTTTACAGTAAGTAAAACAGAAAGGCGCTCCTTCTCAGTGATGCTATAATTGCATTCAGCTTTCAAAAGCATCTTGCTGAAGTATGATACTGGATGGTCTACACAATTTTCATTTAATTGATCCAGGATGGATCAAAAAAGCATAATCTGAGGCATCAGTAAACAAGATGAAAAAGTTAACATAATCTGGGTGTCACATGATAGGACGTTCTTGTAGCAATTGGTACAGCATCTCAAATGTGGCCTTTTGTTAAGCACCTTAATGGAAAGGAGTGTTCTTAGTCATTAGTCATATGAGGGGCTTACTGAGATGGGCAAACTTAGGTATGAACCGATGCTAATACCCCATCAATCCCAGATACACATGAATATCATGTAGGTTTGAAGGAGGAAACAATTTTAAATTGCTTATACCTTAGCTTGTCAAGAGTGATTTCCCTATTAGGAAATAACATGCCCAAAAAATTTAATCTTTTCTGGAAAAAAGTGCATTTCGATGGTTTTAACTTGATGTTAGGCTCACATAGGCGTTAAAACTTCCTCTAGGTGAGTAAGATGTTTGTTAAAGGTTTTAGAGAACACCGTAATATTGTCAAGGTAGACTAAAACACAACCTCTCTTATAAAACATGTAAAACGCGATCCATTGCTCTCTGGAAGTTGCAGGCGCATTAAACGTTCCCTGAGGCAGTTGGGTAGGTTAGTTTAGGCCTTAAATACAAATGAGAGCAAACTTTCCTGGTCTTGTGTGTAGAGGTTCATTTTCCATTATCCGCTGGCAAAGTCCATAGCGGAAAACAATTTAAAATTAGATTGTTGTGCCAGAGCAATTAAAATGCGAGATATAAATAACTATCCTTTTTATGAGGTTGCTCAGTTTTAGTAGTCCATAACTACTCAATGACATCCATTTTCTTTTATAAGCAAAAGATGCGATGACCAAGGGATTTGGGAAGGTACCAGTAATTTAGCATCTAGTAATTGTTTGAGCTCTTTCCTCTTTGGTTGATTTAAAACTTTTGATTTACAATAAGGTTTAGACTGGATAGGATAGGCATCACCAACATCAATAGAGTTGCTCCAATACTACATGTGCATATAGTCAGTATCAGAATTAGAGAATATGTCAATGTAGGCCTCTAATAAATTGTGTACTTTTTCAAGCTCGTCTGGGGGATTAATTCATCTGAAATATTATAATTGGCATAGTACATAATAATTTGTCATTGGGTAAGCCTATATCCTACATAGAAACAACAAAGCGAATCCTTTCAATATTCTCAACTGGGATCAGCAGGCCTTTTACAATCTCCTGATGTTTTTTCACACTGATGTCTTTTTTGGTAAGATTCCCCAATATAACATTGATAGGTCATTGATAGGCGAGGGCTAGTATACCAAGCATTACTCAAGGCAAAGGACTAGCTCCATTTATACTTATTATGTGCAATAAGCAGCTTTGGGATATTTTAAAGTAATTTTAGAAGCAACCACTCGTTGTTCACCAGGATTAATCACTGTTTATAAAACATAAAAAAGGAATTCCCTCCAACTGTCCACTTAATCAGGAAGTTTCTTTTGAAACACGCCTAAACATTATATAATGCAAAGATAAGGCAGAATAATTGTACGTAACCAGGCAAGAATAATCATTCTTGTCAAGAGCTTTAATCGTTAAAACTAAAGAAACCTCATAATTGAGCAAGGAGAGAAACCCCTGTTTCATAATGATGACTCTGTCTTACTCATTCATGAACTGAATGCCAATACGCATATCATATCATTGCTGTCTAATGCCACAGTGGGTGCTGACATAATGAGCTTCCCAATTTCAAATGGCTAAAGAGTAGTAGTCCCTGATAGCACGAGTGTTGTTTGGACCTGCAATTCCAAAAACATGGGTGTATTCCAAGTTGAGCTTCAGCTTAAAACTTTTAATAAGTTTTGAAGAGATGAAATTCACTGGGGATCCAGTGTCTCATGGCCAAAACCCGGAACTCTTTCTAATAATAATCTCTAACTTTGTTATAATTCCACCAAAGTTAGGAGAGAGGGCTAAACCCTCCTTAAGCCGGAAAGTAAAGGTTGGTTTGTAGTCTGTCTCAGGATATCTCTCCTGGATGAATTTCAAGGTATGAACTTGCTGAATAGGTCAGATCAACCAGGCAATGAACTGGTCAGCATCACTAGCAGTGTTATCAACCTCAGGACACCCTAGTGGACTTGGTTGAGCTATGTTTCATCAGGCATTGTGGCCTCGTGTACTTCTCCAGCATTCAGGCAATCTGGAACCTTGACTTCAGGTGGCGCTCCTTGTCAGGACACAGGGGAACAACTCCAACCTGGCCCATAATAAATAAGGGCCCCAAAGCCCTAGCAAGTTTTAGGCCATCAAGGACTTAAATAAAGTTAATCAGGAAAAGAGATTGCAAGAAATAGTAATCTTTTAGAATAAGCCGTGAGGTATTTATATGACCTCAAAGCTAGTTTTTTGATTGGGAAGGATTTGGGATAGGGCGTTCTCAGAGTTGATTGCTGACTGAGATAAATATAAAACACTAAGTATTACAGAAGGGGATTAGTATCATCCTTGTCATTAATTGCCAGTAATCCCAAAAAGGTTAAATGATTGGGGCAGCATTGAATGTTAATTCCATGCAACTAAATTGAGGTTTTGACATCCTTAGCATTAGTTGCCAATGTCAATTAAATTAATAAGATTATTGGGGCCAATCCCCAATACTTTAATCAAGCTTAACCCAAGTTAATGGGAGCCCAATCCAGCACTTGACCACGAGCAAGTTGCAACACTTAGTTGGAGCTTCTCCCAATAAAGGGAGAATCCTGACAGAACCCCTCCAAGCCTTGTTTAGGGGTCAGAGCCAATGCGGGATCTTCAGAGTGAGAGCTAACATTGGGATTGAAACCTGGCTGTCAAGGTCAAGGGTGTAGACCTCTTGTCCATATTTCAATTAAAGCCAACTGACCTGAAGCTCTGGGGTGTTTAATTTTACCTTTTTTCTTCTCTTGGTCAAAAAGTCTTTATCCCAAATGTTTTTCTGGAGAGGAAATTCCTTATAAATAATTGCCAATTTTTACTTAAAATTGTGAAAATATATAGAGTAAAGTTTATTAGCTTAGATCACAAAAATAAGGGAAATCAGGCCAGTGTCTTTGTCAATCTCCATGCATACTAAGCCAAGATCCATTTCTTGTTTCCTAATTTGGGATTCATTTGCCTCATATATCAGGTTTGAACCCCGATTTTAGGGATGGAATTTCGTCAGGGATTATCATAAATAATGATTTCAGCTATTTGGACATTAAGGGTTCGAAACCCATCATCCAGCTCATCCAAATCTCTGATTTGGGTAGGAATCCTAATAACTCCCCTCTAGATTTTGTCATTGGGGTTAAATAGACAAAGAAACGACCCTGTACACAACTTACCACTGTACCCTGAATGACCTCTACAATTGAGTGTTCTTTTCCCCACCTATAAATGTCTTTGTAGGGCCTCAATAAGTTGGTTCCCAATTTGCTATCATGACCTCCAGGCCGATGTTGGTAGAAAAGTACTAGGTTGCCCAGCGGTAAGGTGTGTAGAGGTTCATATTTGTCATTAAACCGACTTGTTTCTCTATTCATGGTGTCAGATAAGTACTTAGAAGATAGAGCCTAGAGTCAGATTGTTTTATTGGCAATGCTTTGCACAGTAACTTCAGGGGCATCAGGTAAAGCTTGATCCAACATGGCCTGCACTTTAGAAGGCAACTGGGGATTTCTTCCATACAAATCCAGGAAGGGCGACATCTTAAATTTTCATTGATAGCTTATTCTGTATCCCAGAATCGCACTAGGCAAATAAAGAGGCCAGTGAAGAGGGTCAGTCGTGGACATTTTCTGGAGGGTGGCCGTTAGGGTACTTTTTGCCCGCTCTACCATTCCATTGGTTGCAGGATGGTAAGGAGTGGAAAATACCTGGGTGGATCACATCAATTCGGCTAAATCATTCACCAGAGATGATTGGAATTTTTGACCACTATCAGAGAGAATTTTATTTAGGGCACCCATGCTGGGTTTAATCTGATTATATAAGAATGTGGTGGTAGCTTTGCCAAAGCTGATGGTAGTGATACAGCTTCAGCCTACTTAATTAAATGATCTACATCTAGAAGGAGAAACTGATGACCATAGAGGCTTGAGGGAGATGTCCCACAACATCAATGCTAATAGTTTGGGAGGGTTTGCAAGGCTAAACCACTTGATTTTGAGATCAGGGATTAAGTCAGGATTGACTTTTACATACCAGGCAGGAGTCTAATACATCATGGATTGAAACAAGCATTCCTTCCCAGTAGAATTGAGCCTTGAGCCACTGGTATGTTTCCAAAATTCCCTGAAGCCAACTTGCCAATGTCTCTCCAATATGACATCAGTTCAAGCCAACTGTCGTACATAGGGCAACCATTTTTGGGACTAAGTTTGTATAGTTGGCCGTTTTGGACTTGAAGCTTTTCCAACATTTTTGCAAATTCCTTTTGAAGGGTCAGGGATTTGTCTTTCCATAATTGCAATTAAGTTAGGAGGTCATAGAGTTAATCCTCTTCAGGGTCAGTTAAGTTAATATGGGAAGCTGGGATAGGCAATCCGCGTTTTTGTGTATCAGACCAGGTAGATTAATAATGGAAAAATCGTAGTTTTGAAGTTTTTACGCCCATTGAGCTAATCTCCCGATGGGGTCCTTCATTTTCTGTAGTCATTGCAAAGAGGCATGATCATTGGCAATGGTGAAATGTTAATATATAAATAAGGTCAGAAATGCTTAATAGCCAGTAGTACTGCTAAGCATTTGCGTTCCATAATGCTATAATTGCATTTGTCTCTGGTTAGAGATTTGCTATAGTAGGTTACAGTATGTTCTACTAGGTTTTGTCATGCTGCATAGTATGGCTCTGATGGCTATATCGCTAGCATTGGTAAAGAGGATAAAGGTTTTTAAAATTAGGATGTATAAGTACTGGAGAGTGGGAGAGAGACGCGTAGCAGGTCAAAGGCCTACTGTTTTTTTTCTTTCCACTGGTAAGGTATCCCTTTCTTCAGCAAATATACTAGAGGCTCAGAGGTGTCAGCATAGTGTGGAATAAGCTTGTGATAATATTTCACCATTTTAAGAAAACTTTTACATCTTGTAGGGATTAGGGGGATTTTAAAAATGGACAAAATCTGGTTGTCCATTGGGAATATCCCGTCTTTTATACCTTATGTCCCAAAAACCATCTCACTCTTAAAGAAAAAGCATTTTAAATGCTTTAGTTCTAGCAAAGTTTTCTGTAACCGCTGGAAAACTTGCCTGAGATAATCTATGTGTTTGTTCAAGGTTTAAAAAAAATGGTAATATTATTAAGATAAAAAAACACACTAGACTGTTTTAAATCACTTATAAGTCCGTTCATGGCGTGTTGGAAGGTAGCAGGGGCGTTACATAACCCCTGCATCATTCAAGTGGGCTTTAAAACCCCTTTACTTGAGATGATGGTGCATTTTTCCCAATCCTCTAGCAATAAATCGACTTTCAAGTACCCGCTGGAGAGATCCATAGCTGAAAAATAGTGGAACCCAACATCAAGTGTAAGGAGTCATCTATACGCTGCAATGGATAGCTACCCTTTCTTGTAATTGAATTGAGGTAGTGATAATCCATGAAAACATGGTGGCCAACATCCTTTTTCCAAATTAATAAGAGTGGGCAAGTCCATGGGATATTAGAAGGCACAAGTAATCTGGCTTCCTTCAGTTGCTGTAGCTCTAGGGCCACTTGAGCTTCCTCAACTTTGGATTTGTAGTATGGCTGGTATTTGAATGGAGTTTGAGCCTCAGTCTAAATTTGGCGAATTACCCTAGACATTTTACTATAGTCACTTGGTCTTGAGGAAAAAAACTACAAAACTCTTCAAGTAGGTCTTTGACATTTTGCCATTCATTATGGATGAGATTTTCAATTCTACTTATGACTAGAACTATGGTGGGTAAGGGATTGAATCTCAAATCTTGTAAAAAGCAAAAATAACTCATGATGACAACTTTTTCAATGGGACATAATATATGTAATTATTAGGGCATGCTGAGGGAATTGTAGGTATTGGGTTTCCGCCAGATGCGCTCACTGGTGCTAACGCTGGGAAAACCAATATGTTGGCTGACTGCAGGAGCCTATGGTCAGATGAGAGGACAGGGGCTGCTTTAGGCGCATGGTTGAATAAGACTTTGTTCATTAGAATAGAATAAAGCTTAAAGAAAATTAAGATAAATATTATATCCTATCAAAAAAGTACTTTATTAGACTAAAGTGTATTGATATATAAAGGGTGCGTGGGGACATGGTACCTCAAGGATCATTGTGGCCCCATCCATTCAGAATATTTCCTTGTCTTCTGGATTGACCACCCATTTTGAACCTTGGATTTTGCCACCTCCGTGGCTGGATCAGTGGAAACTCCACTTCTCATGACTCAGGAAAAGGGGACCTAAAGATTCCCTGAATTTGAAGTAATTATTGTGAAACCAAAAACTAAATATAACAGCTGATAATATATATTTGTATCCCATTATCGATCTTATTGAGCCATTTGTGATTTTTGCCCCTCAAATGAATGTATCGATCATTCCCTTAGACAAAGCTTTCACCTATACCAGGGAGAATCCTGACAGAGCCCCCCAATCCTTGTCCTAGAGGAGCAAATTGTGGCCCAAGGGTTAAGGTAGATGGAGGACTCAAGTTTCGGGAGCGTACAGAGCCTCAGGCTTGATGCAGACCAGGTTGGTGAGACCAGTGCTGTGGAACAAGGCCACCCCAATATCATCAATGGTAAAGCCATAGACAATGAAGGCGCTGCAGATTGGGGTGACGCTGAGATCTTGCCAGTAGAATTTTTGCCCCAACAGTTGAGCGCGACATGCTCTTGGAGGTAATCCTCTGTGGTAAAGTACTCGGATTGTCTTTTGAAAAAAAGGTTTCAAGCTCCTCAATCCGTGGTCTGCTGCTGGATGAGCAATCTAGTCTTTCTTAAGGTGGCTGGCTTCAAGCTTCCTTCTAGTTTTGTGTAAAATCGCCTTGAGGTCAGATAACTTTAGCCTAAGCTGCGAGTTGTCAATCTTTAGCATTTTGATCTGGTTAGTCTTGACCCAGATCTCTAACTGCAGGCCAAACAGCAGCCTCCATTCCTGGATAACTTCTGATTTGGAGGCCTTTAACTCCTCCTCCAACCGCGTTATCCTTTTGCACGCCTCCTGCAACATCTTGGCCATGCTAGTCTTGGACCCTTTAGCTTCCTTTTCAACTTTTTTGCCATCGGAACCTGGCATCTTTTAATCACCTTATCCGCCAATAGATCCAGGTAAAGTTTGGAGGAAATGTTGTAATCAGTGAGCTGCATAGGCGAGTGAACCCGCGAGTTTTGAAGATTATTGAACTACAGTAGGGTGTTGCCCATGTAAGTTTTGACAGGTAGGCCTTTTCATGTGATGCTGAGCCATTGTCTCAGGATTGGGGTGAGCAAATCTCACTCGTGACTGAAAGTGACCCAAGCAACAAAGTTTGAGAGGGAAATTTGAAGTGGGCTAAGAGGTTGGCATTAGTAATAAAGGTAATGTCATCTGGTTCCTTGAGCTTCACTTTTTTCAGGAATCTCGTTTTTGTTGGGATTGGCACTATCCCAATCTATGATCTGAACCAGGCAATCTTGATATTTCGTTTTAGTAATATCTGGCCTAATCTATGGAGGGGAGCCGTTAAAGCTAGAAAGTGTTAGACTTGCCAGAAAGGAGTCATCGAGCTTATTACAAATTGTGCAAAGGTAAGTCCCAGGTATTTTATCTGGCGTTTTTAGCGCATAATTGCACTGATTATTTTTGTGGCTTCCAGAAAATTCCTGAAGTTTTCTGCCTTCATCAAGTTTGGAAGCTAGTTCTTGACTTGTCCCAATTTCATCAATTTGATGTTGTCAATGCTTGCTGGCCAAATTTGATTTGTTGTTCGGTGCTTTTGGGTTCAAATTGGCTATGAACTTTGTTTCCACTTTCTGCTCTGAAGCAGCAGAGTGGGAAATGACATCAAACGGAGGATTTCGCTTTTATAACCTAAATAAATATTAGTGCTAGTAATAAAATTATTTGATTTTATTAAAATTTGAGAACTCAGATTATATTGATCTTCTTTTTTCAACCAGAGGATGTGTTGTAGCCTGGCCAAAACCTTTTGATTTTTGTCCAAAGCCAAAAGGTTTTTGAACATAGCTCCCTCATCACAGTAGACAGGTCCTAGCATCCAATAGTCATTCCTCTGGGTAATATCTTTCAAAAGCTTCTTCTCTCCTAGCATCCCACATCCTCTTGAAACGTGATGCTTGATCCTTGTAATAAAATATCGCCTTCATTAATCTTTTTTCTTTATTCTGCTGGCATTTTTGCTCAATAACATCATTTTCAAATTTTCAGGCGTTCTTAATAGGTCAAGTAAAGGTTTCGACTAACTGGGAGTTCTGAAGTGTACAAAGTCTTCTGGAACACATTCTAAGGATTTCCTTAGAAAGTCGGTCCCCACTGATACTGGGTCTTGGCCGTTCCAGAGGAGGTAGGTCTGAAGATCAGCATCTAGAGTGCTCGCTGTAGGTTGATTCTCGTTCAAGGTTGAGAATAAATCCTCAGGGTGCGCCTTGGAAGCGCCCCTGTAGTGAGTACCAGATATCAAGTTTCTTCCGGATGCACTCACTGATGTTAATTCTGGGAAACCCAATATGGTGGCTGACTGCAAGAGGCTATAGCGTCATCTGAGAGGATAGGGGCTGCTTTAGGCGCACGGTTGGATGAGACTTTGTTCATTAGAATAGTTTAAAACTTAAATGAAAATAAGATAAATATTATATCCTATTAAAAAAGTACTTTATTAGGACTAAAATGTATTGATATTTATATGGTGCATGGGGACATGGTGCCTCAAGGTTCATCGTGGCCCCATCCATTCAGGATCTTTCCTTGTCTTATGGATTGACCACCCATATTGAACCTTGGATTTCGCTGCCCTCGTGACTGGATCAGTGGTAACTCTGCTTCAAATAACTCAGGAAAAGGGGATGTAAACTCAGGAAAGGGGATGTAAAGATTTCCAGAATTTGGAGTAATTTATGTAAAGCCCTGAATTCAATATACCAGCTGATAATATAGATTTGTACCCCATTCTTGAACTTATTGGGCCATTTGTGAATTGTGCCCCTTGAATGAATGTATCGACTATTCCCCTATACAAGGCTTTCACCTAATCCAGGGAGAATCACGACAGTAGGGTTTGGTTTGTCGGATTTCCTAATAAGATAGAGATAGATTATCTATAGGCAGGATCCAAAATTCCTGCGTAGGTCAATGCTTCTTTGATTGAAGGGTTTGGGTGTCCACTTAGTTCCAAAAGTTGATTAGGAGGGATGAAAATCTTGGTCCCCATATCCACAATCACTTGTGAGCCAGAGGATATTGTAATAGGATGGTGGGTATATAGAGGGATCCCATCTTCAGCATCCACAGACTTAGGGGATAACTTAGTTTTTCTCCTAAGACTTGATATTCGACTATACAAATGAAAGACGGATATTCCAGGAGGCAGGTTCATTTTTGGCTCCTTTACTCTTGACTGTAAGTTCAAAATATTAATGGGATCTGATAACCTAATAGTGAAAGGTACTTTTCTTTATGGTTGATGATGCAATTGAACTCTAGCATCAGTTGGATTTCAATAAGCAACTTGTAATTAACATTTTCTAATGCAATGGTGGGGGCAGTAATTGAAAGCTTTACAAATCCGAGTGGTAAGGTAGAATATGCCCCAATTGCTTTAGTCAACCAATCACCAGCCGTCCCATACTCAGTGTCATGAATCAAGCCTGGAGCCATTTTTACTTATTAGATAAGTCAGGAGGAAATAACGTTAATCTAGGACTGTGTCAGTTATTGCTAAGACTTTAATCT